>JAPWFG010000053.1:0-250000 GCA_028015205.1 Mytilisepta virgata | reverse complement strand
AACAAAGAGTCAGGAAAACAGCCCTTTTCTTTACACGTATTCAAAGAAACAAATGTTGAATTATGACATTGTAATATGGCTTTATAACACGGAATGTTGGAAGGGGGGGGGGGGGGGGGGGTCATAGCTGGTCCGTTATTATGGTACAGGTATGCGGCAAGCATTTTCGAATCCCACCCTATTCATATATTTGAGTTTCCAGGAAGGTCCAACCTATTCACATATAAAGCACTCTTTTCCTGACCCTTTCTTATATTTTCTCACCTTGTATTTTTACCAATAGTCAATCTTAACTGAAGATCTTAGGAAAATATAGCATGAATTTTTATCAATCTGGAAATATGACCTTATCATATATTTTTTTAAAAGTAATAAACCTTTTCCCATATTTTAAATGCCAAAAATAGACCATTTGGACCGCACATATGAAGATACCATTACATACGCAGTTATTCCACCCCCCCCTTCTTCCCGTGCTTTATAACATTTGTATTGTAGGAGAAATATGTTATCTTTTAAGTAATAGGGCTTATTTTAAGTCTATTGCTAGACGGTTTTTCATATTAAATGAAGTATTAATATTGGTTTTTGTTTCAAAACATAAAAACATAAAAATTCTTAGACTTCCGGAAACATGTGATGTCATGAGCGTTTTTGCTGGTGCTTTAGTTTCTGTGTTTTCTTATTCCAATTCAATTCTGCAATGTGTTTTTAATTCAATTGGTTATTTCGTTACATCTTGTGTTCGCTATGTCACTGTTTGTATTTCTTTGTACATGTAGTTACTCCCACTGTCGTATCGTTTTGTTTTATTTCATATGATAAATCTTTTTCACTCATTTTTTTTTTATTATTTATACTTTTATACATTTTACAAGCTTATCAAAGTTATGTGAATATAACTTTCCGGATAATTTTTTATCCACGCACTTCGAATGAAGTTCGATGATATTTGTAATCTGTCCGTCTGTCCGTGCGTTAGATATTCTCGTCTCCAGAACTCCGTTCATTTTTCCCGTCATGCATTTAATTTCTATGGAGTATTGTCGCAAACTGTAATAAGCTTTTAGAATTTTGATTTTCTAAAATTTGGGCCCACATGGGTCGAATTTTGAAAATTTACGCCTGTGACCTGAATTCCCCATTTTTAACTACATGCATTGAATTTCTATACAGTATTGTCACATACTATATGTAGATGCGCAATAAGGTTTTAGCATTTTGATTTTTTTAAACTGGGGCCAACAGTGGTAGAATTTTGAAAATTGAAAATTGAAGCTTGTGACGTAAACTCCTTATTCGTTTTTAATTTTATGCTTTTAATTTCGATACCGTTTTGTAACATATTGTATGTAGATGCGCAGTAAGGTTTTAGAATTTTGATTTTCACAACTTTGGGTCCACAGGGGTTATTTCCGAAATAGGGAATGTAAGCTTGTGACTTGAACTCCTCTCATTTTTCATTTTGATTTAGCACATTTTTCACTGTTTGTGCAGTGCGGGGATGGACATCGTTTATGATGGCACCAATTTCTAGTTTTGTATTATCAACGGTGAATTGATTTTATTGATGCATATCCTTGAACTGATCCACAAAATAATTTTAAATCCCGCCAAAAAAAAACAACAAAGAATTAAAACCAGTACGTTGTGATTTTTGACCAGTAATTTCATACATAACACTGTATATAAACTGTGTATTAAAGATATTAAAACACCTGAAGAGATATATGCATTTGATTGCATGTTTACAAGCATAGAATAGCTTTCTTTGTTTTTTGGTCGGCGATTTATTCATGACTAGAAGTATAACATTCTATTCTTAAACATAACAATGGTGGATAAAAAGCCCGCATTTACAAAGGTTATTAATTTATTAAGGGTAAACGGTTGCTACACAATTCCAACGTCTTTTTTCCTTTTCGTGTAAAATGTCCAAATATATATGTACAGTTGCGATCAGTAATAACGTATCGTCCATGTTAACTTAGAGCTGTCAGGAAGTAGAACAGCTCTGGTCAAGAATTAGAGCAGTCCTGGTCCACGACTTCTTTTTAGAATTGATTGATTGATTGAATATTGTATTACGCCGAGCTGGCGATATTTCAGCCAATATCACGACGAGAACTAATCTAACCGGAGCTGGTTAAAATTGAACACAATTAAAACCAACTGACTATTTACAAATAAAAAATTAATGACAATATAAACAATAAAACAAATATAAGACAAAACATTTCGAAACATTTTATAACATCACAGACTTGAAAAATATCACAGAAACGCTACAAGAAAATATAATCAATAAAATAACATCAGTCAATACATATAACAATTTAAAATTCTGGATAAGGACTATAACCAAGAATACAGTCAGACAGACTATATTCTCGAGTATAGTCCTACGTCCTTCAAATATTGTACAATACGGCTGCCAGCAACCTTTGTAAATAAATCTTTCATATTGTTGACTGTGTAGTACCGACAAATAATGTCGGATTTATCTACACAGTCAATTAAAAGATGTCTAATACTGTGTCGACATTGGCAAGGTATACACTCAGGGGGCGGCTCACTCTCTAAAATAAAAGAGTGAGTCGTCCTGGTGTGGCCAATGCGACATCTAGTTAAAACAACTTGATCTCTTCGGCTTTTGCCAGAGAAACAAACATTCTTGCCAACAATTGGTTCAATAGAATGTAATTTATTATCTGTGAGCAGATCCCACTGGGACTGCCACAGACGTAAAATATACTTATAAATCAAAGGTTTAAAATCAGTATATGCCACTGACACATTTGTAATGGGCTCGTCTAAAGCATCCTTCGCTATCCTATCTACAACTGTGTTTCCTCTTATACCAATATGACTTGGTATCCAGAAAAAGATTATTTGTTTACCCATATGGACAAGCCTTTTATAGAATTCAATAATATGGGAAATTAAAGGGTTTTTATACGTTTGACTTTCTAAAGCCAATAAACATGAAAGCGAATCTGAACAAATTAGAAAGTTTTGTTTATCAGAAGATCTAATGAATTTCAAGGCAAGAATAATAGCTCTTGCTTCCGCTGTAAATATAGAACTGGAAGATGGAAAACGGAGAGTTGCTGCTCGTTCTCCATAGAAATGGAAAACGGAGAGTTGCTGCTCGTTCTCCATGGACAGCAGCAGCAGCTACTTTATCTCCGTTTTTTGATCCATCGGTATAAACTGTATCAAACCCTTGAAAATGTGATTTAATTTCAGCAAACTGTTGCTGAATTTCAATGGGATTAGTTTCCGACTTTTTATGTTTTCTGATGTCAAAAATAAATCTGGGTTTGGGCACAAGCCAAGGCGGCGATTGCGGTATATCGATAGGAGCTATTTCATCAAGGTTGATGTTACAACCCAAAATATGCGGTTTCATCCGAATACCGAATGGAGGAATTTTATTTTCATGTTGTTCAAATAGATCCTGATAGAGCGGATTGAAAACACAGTCGTAGGCAGGATTTGAAGGATATGCTTTTAGCTTGGTTACGTGTTGTAAACCAAGTTTTATCCTACGGTTATAAAGAGACGGCTCGTTCGCCTCTACATATAAACTCTCCACAGGAGATTTAATAGATTTAACAAAATGTTTTTGTCAGCACCCCAGTCAGTGCTGGAAACAACTTTTAAAATATCCAATGCCTTCAAGCATTTAGTTTTAAGCATTTTGATATGGGTAGAAAAGTAAGTTTATTGTCAAATAGAATACCAAGAAATTTGGTTTCTTTGACGACCTTAATGGGAGAATTATAAATTTTAAGTTCGGGGTCTAAATGTAGTTTTCGTTTATTACAAAAATGCATACACACTGTTTTGGAATTTAAAACCATTTTCCATAGCCCATTTTTCAATTTTATTCAAAGATAATTGTAGTTGTCTTTCTATGTTATTCATATTTTTACCTCTATAGCATATAAGAAAATCATCAACATAAAGCGAGCCTTCAACATTTTAGCCAAACTATTTATTTTAATACTGAATAGAGTAACAGAGAGGATACTTCCCTGAGGGACACCCATCTCTTGTTCAAAAGGGTCAGACATAGTAGTATTAACCTTGACTTTAAACTGTCTGTCTGACAAAAAGTTATCAATAAATGAGGGTAATCTACCTTTCAACCCCATATCGAAAAACACCGACACCACGTGTTCACCTTTCGCAAACCCGTTGCGTATGAAAGACTCGAAGCGAACAAGATGATCCAACGTGCTTCTGCCCTGCCGGAATCCACACTGTATATTGGACAGGAGACCATTGGTCTCAAGGAACCAGACAAGGCGGTCGTCGATCATCCGCTCCATTGTCTTGCACACGCAGCATGTGAGGGCAATTGGCCGATAATTCGACGATTCAAAATGATCTTTCCCAGGTTTGGGAATAGGGATAACTGTAGCTTGCTTCCAGATGGGAGGTAAGTCACCAGATACTCATACTTTATTGAGGAGATCCAAAAGAGTTTCTAAAGAGGTATCTGGAAGGTGTTTCAGAAGTTTATAATGAATATCATCCGGGCCACATGCTGTGTCATGGGCCTTTGCCAGAGAATTTTTGATTGATTGATTGAATATTGTTTTACGCCGAGCTGGCGATATTTCAGCCAATATCACGGCGAGAACTAATCTTAACGGAGCTGGTTAAAATTGAAGAAAATTAAAATCAATTAACTATTTACAAATAAAATATTAATGACAGTATAAACAATAAAACAAATATTAGACAAAACCTTACGGAACATTTTATAATATCACAGACTTGAAAAATATCACAGAAACGCTACAAGAAAATATAATCAACAAAATAACATCAGTCAAAACATATAACAATTTAAAATTCTGGATAAGGACTATAAGCAGGAATACAGTCACAGACTATATTCTCGAGTATAGTCCCACGTCCTTCAAATATTGTAATATACGGCTGCCAGCAACCTTTGTAAATAGATTTTTCATATTGTTGACTGTGTAGTATCGACAAATAATGTCGGATTTATCTACACAGTCAATTAAAAGATGTCTAATACTATGTCGACATTGGCAAGGTATACACTCGGGGGGAGGCTCACTCTCTAAAATAAAAGAGTGAGTCGTCCTGGTGTGGCCAATGCGACATCTAGTTAAAACAACTTGATCTCTTCGGCTTTTGCCAGAGAAACAAACATTTTTGCCAACAATTGGCTCAATAGAATATAATTTATTGTCTGTGAGCAGATCCCACTGGGACTGCCACAGACGTACAACATATTTATAAATCAAAGGTTTAAAATCAGTATATGGCACTGACACATTAGTAACGGGGTCGTCTAAAGCATCCTTCGCTATCCTATCTACAACTGTGTTTCCTCTTATACCAATATGACTTGGTATCCAGATAAAGATTATTTGTTTACCCATATGGACAAGTCTTTTATAGAATTCAATAATGTGTGAAATTAAAGGGCTTTTATACTTTTGACTTTCTATAGCCAATAAACATGAAAGCGAATCTGAACAAATTAGAAAGTTTTGTTTTTCAGAAGATCTAATGAATTTCAAGGCAAGAATAATAGCTCTTGCTTCAGCTGTAAATATAGAACTGGAAGATGGAAGACGGAGGGTTGCTGCTCGTTCTCCATAGACAGCAGCAGCAGCTACTTTATCTCCGTCTTTTGATCCATCAGTATAAACTGTATCAAAATCTTGAAAATGTGATTTAATTTCAGCAAACTGTTGCTGAATTTCAATGGGATTAGTCTCAGACTTTTTGTGTTTTCTGAGGTCAAGAATTAATTTAGGTTTGGGTATAAGCCAAGGTGGCGATTGAGGTATATTAATAGGGGCTATTTCATCAAGGTTGATGTTACAACCAAAAATATGTGGTTTCATCCGAATACCAAACGGAGGAATTTTATTTTCATGTTGTTCAAATATATCCTCATAGATCGGATTGAAAACACAGTCGTAGGCAGGATTTGAAGGATATGCTTTTAGCTTGGTTACGTATTGTAAACCAAGTTTTATCCTACGGTTAAAAAGAGACGGCTCGTTCGCCTCTACATATAAACTCTCCACAGGAGATGTTCTGAACGCCCCCAAGGCCAAACGTAGGCCTTGGTGGTGAACAGTATTTAAAATTTTTATGTAGGATTTGCGAGCAGATCCATATATAATGGAACCATAATCAAGTTTAGATCGTATAAGTGATCGATGTAGATTTAACAAAATGTTTTTGTCAGCACCCCAGTCAGTGCTGGAAATAACTTTTAAAATATCTAATGCTTTCAAGCATTTAGCCTTAAGCATTTTGATATGGGGTAGAAAGGTAAGTTTACTGTCAAATAGAATACCAAGAAATTTGGTTTCTTTGACGACCTTAATGGTAGAATTATAACTTTTAAGTTCTGGGTCTAAGTGCAATTTTCGTTTATTACAAAAATGCATACATACTGTTTTCGAGTTGGAAAATTTAAAACCATTTTCCATAGCCCATTTTTCAATTTTATTTAAAGATAACTGTAGCTGTCTTTCTATGTTGTTCATATTTTTACCTCTATAGCATATAAGAAAATCATCAACATAAAGGGAGCCTTCAACATTCTGTTGTAATGTTTTAGCCAAACTATTTATTTTAATACTGAATAGAGTAACAGAGAGGATACTACCCTGAGGGACACCCATCTCTTGTTCAAAAGGGTCAGACATAGTAGTATTAACCTTGACTTTAAACTGTCTGTCTGACAAAAAGTTATCAATAAATGAGGGTAATCTACCTTTCAACCCCATATCATTTAAGTCTTTTAAAATTCCATATTTCCAAGTGGTGTCGTATGCTTTTTCAAGGTCGAAAAAGACCGACACCACATGTTCACCTTTAGCAAACCCGTTGCGTATGAAAGACTCGAAGCGAACAAGATGATCCAACGTGCTTCTGCCCTGCCGGAATCCACACTGTATATTGGACAGGAGACCATTGGTCTCAAGGAACCAGACAAGGCGGTCGTTGATCATCCGCTCCATTGTCTTGCACACGCAGCTTGTGAGGGCAATTGGCCGATAATTCGACGATTCAAAATGATCTTTTCCAGGTTTTGGAATAGGGATAACTGTAGCTTGCTTCCACATGGAAGGCAAGTCACCAGTTACCCATACTTTATTGAGAAGATCCAAAAGAGTTTCTAAACATGTATCAGGAAGGTGTTTCAGAAGTTTATAATGAATGTCATCTGGGCCACATGCTGTGTCATGGGCCTTTGCCAGAGAATGTTTGAGTTCATCAAGAGAGAAAGGCCGGTTGTAGTCTTCTGAATTGTCGGATCGAAAGTTAATTTTGGTTTTTTCGGTTCGGTTTTTAATACGCTGAAATTCCGGAGTGTAATTTTGAGACGAAGAATTTTTCGAAAAAGTTTCACCAAGTTTTTGAGAGATCTCATTTTCTGATGTTAAAAGGGTCTGGCCATCTTTTAGATGGTGAAGATTGGCCTTCCTATTTTTACCATTAAGTTTTTGTATAAAGTTCCAAACTTTGTTCATTGGTGTATGAGAATTTATTTTTGAGACGAAGTTTTGCCACGACTTTCTTCTCTTTTGTTTGAATGTTCTACGTGCTTTTGCACGGAATATACGGGTGTTACTTAAATTATCTTTGGTTGGATGCTTATTGAATCGTCGTTCGGCCTTTTTCCTATTTGTTTTCGCCTCCTCACAATCATCGTCAAACCATGGTTTGCTTGGTTGTTTAGGATTTGTCGAGGTTTTAGGAATGGTTCTCTCAGCTATCGATACTAACATTTCACTGAATTTTAGGACTGGATTAATAAAATTATCAAAAGTTTCTTTGTTCAGTTCATCTCGACAGAGCTGCTCGAACAAAGGCCAATTGGCTTTGTCAAATTTCCAGCGAGCAACTCTCTCGGATGACGTTGGAAATAAATTTTCCAAAATTATGGGAAAGTGGTCGCTTCCACACAAATCATCATGGACGCGCCATGAGAAATCCAGTAATAATGAAGGGTCACAAATTGTTAAATCAATAGCAGAGTAAGAACCATTCCCCGGATGGAGATAGGTATCTGATCCATCATTAAAAATGCACAAGCTTTCCTGATTTAAAAAATCTTCGATCTTTTTGCCTTTATCGTTTAGTGAGTTACTACCCCATATAGGATTATGAGCGTTGAAATCACCCATAAGAAGAAATGGGGCAGGTAACTGATCCGTCAAAGTTTTAAGTGTACTAATTTGCAAGTTTGTGTTAGGAGGAATATACACAGAACATAATGTAATAGTCTTGTTAAGGGAAAGGCGAACAGCAACTGCCTGCAGATCAGTGTTTAAATTTATTTGACTATGAATAATGTTGTTTTTAACAAGGATCGAAGAGCCGCCTGCAGCCCTTTCATCCTTGTTGGTTCTAGTGCTGTAAAGGGAGTAATTTTTGATATTTACATTATCGTTTTCCTTTAGGTGAGTTTCTTGGAGGCAAAATGCAACAGGTAGGAAAGCTTGGACAAGTAAAGATAATTCAATTAAATTAACTTTCAAACCTCGACAATTCCATTGTACAATGGTATTCATGTTTTAGGCGGGCGAATTGGAGAGAACTTAGAGCTTCGCCCTGCCTTCGGGGAACAACTTCTGTTCCTCTCAGCAGAGGCACTTTGTTTAGGGACATCCCAAATAGACTCATCTGGGGTTATATCCATTTGGCTGTCATCATCTCCGTACTCTGATGACAGCGTTTGAAATTTTGCCAAGTGCTTTTCAGCCTTTTTTATTCTACCAGTGTCTTGTTTACAAGTTTTGGCCTTTTCTGCTGATTTCGAACGAGTTTTGTGCTGTTGTAATGATGATGACTGTTTATTAGAAAACTTTTGAGGTGATGATTGTTTTGTTGAAGACTGTCTGTTAGAAGACTTTTGAGGTGAAGAATGATTGCCGTGAGATGCTTTCCGAGTTGAGGATTGAGATTTTCCATTCATGGCTGTGCTGGATGAAGTACTGAGCTTTCTTCCAGGTTCTTCGCGCATACGTTTATCAACAGTGGAGTTGATATGAATATCAGCCATCTCGAAATGGTTAAAAGGTTGAGATGAGACTGATGATGTTTGCGAAGAACTGGATGCCTGCAATGAAGTAGTAGATGTTGGTTTGGAGGGATTAGATTCAGAAATAAGTATTGGAAGTTCACTGCCATGTGGCCATGTAAAGACTGTTTGAATGGATAGAGATCTTGTGGTTGGTGGTCCTTTGACCTTATCAGCATAAGTAGCATTTCCAGTTGAGTCATTCGAGACAGAGACCAATTTACGTGCTTCTTGATAACTAACATTTTTTTCTGCTTTAATCTTTTGAATTGAAAGTTCTTTTTTGTATAGATCACATGTTCTAGAATTTGCCATGTGATCTCCACCACAATTTGAGCATTTTATTGTTCCTTCACACTCAAAACTGGAGTGTCCCACTACGGAACATTTGACACATCTTTCCGCTCCTTTGCAGGTACTCCTACCGTGTCCAAATTTCTGACATTTGAAACAGCGGATAGGGTTTGGAATGAATGTGTCAACCTTAATTCTGTAGGGGCCTATGTAAATGTGATCAGGAACTTTGGGGAGGTCAAAACTGAGAATATAAGTGTTAAGTTTAACAATTCTGTTGTCTACTTTTTTGGTAAATCTTTTTACTTTTGAAACGTTTTGGGATTGTAATTCTTCACAAATTTCTTCTTCAGTGAGTTCAGCAAGATCTTGGTCTCTATCTCGAATAACCCCTTGGCACGAGTTTAAAGACCTATGTGGGGTTACGGAGATTTCAACATTTCCAATAATATTTAAAGATAGCAAATTTTTTGACTGTTGTGGCCGCAGACATTCTACAAGCACACTTCCTGATTTAAGTTTTGAAACATTTTTAACAGTACCAGCACAGCCTTGAATGGATTTCTGCAAAACGAAAGGTGATATTCTAGATAGAGGTTTTTGTAAATCCTGACTAGTTAAAACCAAAAATTTGAAAAATTTACCGGAATCTGTATTTTGTGATTTTGCCAAATGTTCATCATCATCACTACTGTCTTCTTTCTTTCTCTTTGAACTTGATTGGGGGTTTGGGGGTTTTTTAATTTGAAAATCCATGGTGATTTGTACTATTTCGCTGCCCTTGCTCCTCGCCCACCTCGGAGCAGCATCAAAACGATGTATGCCTGCCACATATGCGACAAGCACCAAGGATACAAAGACAGGATACTCGCATAGAGTATTTCTTAATGGGCGCAAGCCTTGTGCCAGGGGTTGCCCGGCAAGACAACCGCCCAAAATAACATCTACACGATTGACCCATGAGCCACCGCCTTCCTGAACCGACCTATATAAATGGTACTATTGTTGTACATTTTAGTAACGGGTCAAGTTCAAGGGCTTGGCGTGACCAGCCGATTGATCAGGACCGGGCCCATCCGACCGCCCGTTTCAGATAAAGTAAGGGCCAAAGTGGCGTGTTTCAGCCACCAGGATTCCGTCCTCTATCCTTACGGGTATCCACACACGGCAAACATGTGGCCTCATTGAGCCGAGGAAGCCTTGCCCCATCAGCCACCGCCTTCTCCCCGTTTCCATCAGTGGTTAATCTCCAAGAGCAAGGAACCCAAACATCAACCTATTTGATGCATGCATTCCGCCCATCCAATCCCATTGCATCTAGGTGTCATTGAGGGTTCCTTAGGATCTTTTCAAACAACCACGAGAAAACAGCAGAGGGCAAGTCATGACCAGTTTTGGCTGGACCGGGGTCATCCAGCCATTCTTGGAACTGGGTGTAGAAAATAAAGTCAAAATATTTATTAACGAGCATTAAGGGAGTTATCCAAAGCCGAAATATTATAATTTAGACGTAATACCAACAAAAAATATAACTAAACAAAGATAAAGAATAAAACGCCGAACTTAAACAGTAAATAATTTTGAGCCTGTTGAGATTTGTGACCCATAAGCCAGCAACAATCCCGCCAATCAGAAATTTTAAAAATTCGATGAACCAATTTGAGAGAAAAAAAATACATATATTGTGTTACATAAGGGATTGATGTGACCAGCCGATTGACCGAATCGGGTCCATCCGGCCTCCCGTCTAGGTAAAGATTGTGCCCCAGATGGTGATCGGAACCGTTTTTCCGGCCATCCAGGAACACTCCCTATTACCGACACGGGTTTGCGACACACGGCAAACATGTCGCCTCTTAAGGGGCCTCTTACGCCAAGCCGAGGAGCTGTGGGCCTATTCTATTGTGTCCCCGGGACCCACACGGGGCCAGAGAATTTTTGAGTTCATTAAGAGAGAAAGGACGGTTGTAGTCTTCTGAATTATTTGATCGAAAGTTGAGTTTGGTTTTTTCGGTTCGGTTTTTAATACGTTGAAATTCCTGAGAGTAATTTTGAGAAGAATTTTTAGAGAAAGTTTCACCAAGTTTTTGAGAGATCTCATTTTCTGATGTTAAAAGGGTCTGGTCATCTTTTAAATGATGAAAATTGGCTTTCCTGTTTTTACCGTCAACTTTTTGTATAAAGTTCCAAACTTTGTTCATTGGTGTATGAGAATTTAATTTTGAGACGAAGTTTTGACAAGACTTCCGTCTCTTTTGTTGGAATGTTCTGCGTGCTTTTGCACGGAATATACGGATGTTACTTAAATTATCTTGGGTTGGATACATATTGAATCGTCGTTCGGCCTTCTTTCTATTTTTCTTCGCCTCCTCACAATCATCGTCAAACCATGGTTTGCTAGGCTGTTTTGGATTTGTCGAGGTTTTAGGAATGGTTCTCTCAGCTATCGATACTAAAATCTCGTTAAATTTAAGGACTGGATCACTAACATTGTAGAAAAGCTCATTTGTAAGTTCGTCCCGACAGAGCTGCTCAAACAAAGGCCAGTTTGCCTTATCAAATTTCCAGCGAGCAGCTCCCTCAGATGACGAGGGAAACAAATTTTCCAAAATAATTGGAAAGTGATCACTTCCGCAAAGATCATCATGGACCCGCCATGAGTAATTAAGCAAAAGAGAAGGGTCACAAATAGTTAAATCGATAGCCGAGTAAGAAAAATTTCCCGGATGAAGGTAAGTATCTGTCCCATCATTAAATATACAAAATCCTTCCTTGTTTAAAATATCTTCAATTTTTTTGCCTTTATCATTTACTGAGTTACTACCCCAAATTGGATTATGAGCATTGAAATCACCCATAATTAAAAATGTGGCTGGTAATTGATCTATTAAATGTCTAAGCTGACACATTTCTAAATTTGTATTGGGAGGAATATAAATAGAGCATAGCGTGATGGTTTTATCAAGAGAAAGACGTACAGTGACTGCTTAAAGATCTGTATTTAATGTTATTCTACTGTGAATAATGTTATTTTTAACTAGGATCGAGGAGCCGCCCGCAGCTCTTTCGTCCTTTGAAACATGCGTAGTATATAAAGAATAGTTCTTTACGTTAATACAATCATTTTCTTTTAAATGAATTTCTTGTAGGCAAAATGCAACAGGAAGGATTGTCTGTATAAGTAACGATAGTTCAATGAGATTAATTTTCAAACCCCGACAATTCCACTGAATGATAGTGTTCATTTTCGAGGTGGTCGGATGGGGGATAATTTCGCATTCCGCCGTTCACGTGGGGAATGACTGCGATTCCTTATCCAAAGGATCACCCCAGATTGTAGATTCACAATCATTTGACGATTCCACATTCATTTCGTCATGATCACTGGTATCGTCAAATTCTGCTTTTAGAACATTAAATTTGATCAATTTTTTTTCCGCTTTAGGGAGGCGACTTGATAACTGTCTGTTATTGGTTTTTCCAACTGATGATCCTTTCTGTGATGACGAGGAAGTCTGTTGTAAATTTTTGTTAGAATTTTGTTGTGGTTTGGAAGTCTGTTTGTTGCGGGGAGAATTTAAAGGTAAAGATGACCCAGATGTCTGTGATGAATTTGATTACTTAGACGGTTTGGATGATGAATTTGTATCCTAAGAAGAACTTAAATCACAAGTACGGATAGGAAGTTCAGTATTGTTTGGCCAAGTGTATTCTGTTTGTGTTTGAAAAGATCTAGTGGAAGATGACACTTTTACTTTGTCTGCGTATGTTGTGGAAGATGAGTTATTTGAACCAGAGACAATTTTTCGAGCTTCTTGATAACTAATTTTATTTTCAGCTTTTATTTTTTGAATTTCGAATTCTTTTTTATAATATTCACAAATTCTAGAATTTGCCAAATGATCTAAACCACAATTTGCACATTTAATTTGGCCTTCACATTCAAAGCTTGAATGGCCCTCTGCAGAACATTTGACACATCTTTCCGTACCTCTACAAGAACTCCTACCGTGTCCAAATTTCTGACATTTGAAACAACGAGTAGGGTTCGGTACGTAAGTGTCAATTCTTATTCTGTAGGGTCCAAGGTAAATGTGACTGGGTACAACTGAAAGGTCAAAAGTTAGAAGGTAAGTATTTAATTTAATGATATTGCCATCAGATTTTTTTGTAAACCTTTTGATTTTCGAAACGTATTGTGATTTAAGTTCTTCAAGGATTACATCATCAGAAAGTTCAGCCAAATCACGATCACGGTCTCTGATTATTCCTTGACACGAATTTAATGTCCTGTGAGGAGTAACGGAGATCTGGATATTGCCAATTGTAGTCAGAGAGCAGATTTTTTAACTGTTGTTGCCTGAAACATTCGATCAGGACACTTTCATTTTTCATTTTAGAAACTTTTTGAACGGTGCCTGCACAACCTTGTATTGACTTTTGGAGAACGAAAGGTGAAATTTTGGTTAGTGGTTTTTCCGGATGTAAACTTGTCAAGACTAAATATTTTGAAAATGTATCTGATGAAGTATTTGGAGATTTAGTGGTGTGTTCCTCGTCATCACTGGATTCTAATTTCCGTTTAGAACATGTTGGTGTTTGAGGATTTTGTGGGGAAGCCATGGTAACTTATATTGTTTCGTTGCCCTTGTTCCCCGCCCGCCTCGGAGCAGCACCAATACGATGTATACCTGCCGCATTTGCGACAGGCACTAGGGCTACAAGGGCAAGATACTCGCATAGAGTACTTTTATATAGACACAAGCTTCGTGCCGGGGATTACCCGACGAAACAACTGTCCAAAGTGGCGTCTACACGATTGACCCATAAGCCACCGCCTTCTTGAACTCAACCTACATAAATGGTACTATGGTTGTACATTTTGGAAACAGGTCAAGTTCAAGGGCTTGGCGTGACCAGCCGATTGATCAGGACCGGGCCCATCCGACCGCCCGTTTAAGATAAAGTAAGGGCCAAAGTGGCGTGTTTCAGCCACCAGGATCCCGTCCTCTATCCTTACGGGTATCCACACACGGCAAACATGTGGCCTCATTAAGCCGAGGAAGCCTTACCCCATTAGCCACCGCCTTTTCCGCTGATTCCGTCAGTGGTTATCTTCAAAGACCCCAGAACCGAAAAATCAACCTCGTACGATACATGCATACCACCCTAACCCGACCCATTGTATCGAGGCGTCATAAAGGGTTCATTTGGGTCTTTTCAGACAACCACGGGAAAACAGCAGAGGGCAAGACATGACCAGTTTTGGCTGGACCGGGGTAATCCAGGCATTCATGAGCTGGGTGTGTAAAATAGGTGTATGAATAAACCAAATGGAAAAAATCAAATCTATTGGAATTGAACAAAAGGTAATCATGTTGAATAAAAGGATCAGCTAAATATTAAGATAGTAGAAAAATAATAAATAAACAAATAACCGAAATAAATAATAATTTTGAGCCTGTTGAATTTTGTGACCCTTAAGCCAACACTAATCCATAAATCAGTAATTTTGAATTTTAACCATATTGAGCAGGAGAAAACAAAACAAAAAACAAAAACATTATATAGTGATGTAAAGGAATGGTGTGACTAGCCGATTGACCGAATCGGGTCTATCCGGCCTCTCGTCTAGGTAAAGATTGTGCCCCAGATGGTGATCAGAACCGTTTTTCCGTGCGACACACGGCAAACATGTCGCCTCTTTAGGGGCCTCTTACGCCAAGCCGAGGAGCTGTGGGCCTATTCTATTGTGTCCCCGGGACCCACACGGGGGCTTTTTAGAATTCCTCTGGCCAAGAATCAGAGCAGTCATGGTCCACGACTGCTTTTTAGAACAGTTCTGGTCAAGAATTAGAGCATTCCGGGTCCACGACACCTTTTTTCATAATTTCTTACTCAAGAAGAAAACAATTTCGATAAAAAAAAATAAGAAAATTAAAATAAAAAAAAAGGATGGCCTTTGATGATATGTTCTCCCGGGAAAATATTCAAAAGAAACCCAAAACATTGAAGGAATGATGTATGCAACGTCAGGTCAGTGATACGATCCATACCATGAAAGGGTGGGTAATATGATCAATTCAATAACAATGTTATAGAACTGTTCTAGACCATGACAGGTAAGAGCTGTTCTAGACCATGACAGGTTAGAGCTGTTCTTGACCATGACAGCTTAGAGCAGCTAGAATCGGTCGGGATTCTGTTCTAGAGCAGTCAGGATTCTATTCTAGAGCAGTTCTAAAGCAGTCACCAGAACTGCTCTAAGTTAACTTGGTGAGAGGTTATTTCTGCACAATGTATCAATATTTGCTACTTCATTACCAGTAAGATACACCGTTTTCTATTTAATCGATTCTTAAAAAAGTATTCACAGACATGACCGTATTTCGATCAAAAATTGCATTGACTTTTAAAATAATATATGCCATCAGCATAGAACTATATATTACATGTACACATGTACCTTCTTGAAATATTAATTCACAGTTGTAACCAGTATAAAAATTTCAGAGGTACATGTACCCTTTTACAAATGTCCTGACAATTTTAGACTCAAAATATCATGTCCGTTGGTTGTCCTGACAAGTTTAGACTCGTTAAAGAGAGTTTGTCATCGTGACATATATTGACCAAAGCAGTTTAGGGCAGTACCTTAAGTCTCCCGATGAACTGAATGTACATATAGCATCTCTATAAGGCCGGGACATTCTCAGTAATGAACTATGAAGATTTTTCTGACAACATATTTGAGATATTTTCTGTGACAATGTATATAATTTAAATCAACAAAGTAAATAACTATAGTCTGTTTCAAAATTGATATTATAGCTTTATATACTTACCCTCAACTCTTAGTATTGTAGTTGATAAATTATCCATCGAAGCGGAATCAAGAGGAAACATGTCGAAAATGTTCACGTCAATATTATACGCATTGGTGCATTCTGTAAGTGCATTCTGGAAACAGAGTAATGATGTAACATTTCCATAACTTCGACATATATTTATGGTATTATCAGATTGACCCGTAATATTACAGTAACTCTCGTTACACATATGATATTCGTTGTCCATACTGTTATTTTTTACAATTACGAAATTCTGAATCTTTTGTGCATTTATAGGATCTTCTTGTAAACACAGTACACTCAGATTCCTTCCAACAAACTGTGTATTAATAATCATTTCCGGTTCATCGTCGTACAGAAAGTCTTTTTGGTCTTTAGATATTTTAGCCATGTACTCTAACCCATCTATGATTGCCTGTTTGTTCGTAATATTATTTTCCCGGTACTTTTGTAACCAAACAGATGACCGAGTACTTTTGTCAAAATTTGAAATTTCATGTGGCTTACCTGTTGACCGAATAACATTTCCTGACGAATTGCAGAATACAACAGTCACAAGAATTATATGAATCAGACACATTCTATGTAAAGTTAACTGATAAGAATCACAAATAAGTGAATCTTATGACAACACTTTCATTAGTTATTATCTTGTTAGACCATCTATCAAAACAAAGGCAGTAATTATTCTATGTTAACATATTGTAAAATTCAAATTAAACGTTCATCAAAAGAAATATGTTCCATCAAGTTGTTAATAAAAAATTAATACTGACGCTCGATATAAATTTCTCCGTACAAATTACTGCGAATGGTAAATAATGTGCTGTGTCAAATTTAAACGAAGTCACTTGGTATTAGTTATCATTAGGTTATCACTAATAACTTCAACTAAGTCCCGCGATGTTCAGCATATTGATTTATACGACTTTTTCCTTATGTAATTGCCCTCTATATAATTAATAGGAAGAAATTCGTTTAATTCGTCACTATATGACAAATAGATTATTTACAGATATTTTGATCTAATAAAATACAAATAAATTATTCTACAGAATAGGTGGGAGGAGTACATAGTGATAATATTATAAAAAAAAACTGATCTTTTACTTTAATTTTGGTCATGTGGGAATATTTTGTCACGACTTTACTTACTTTTGCTTAGCAATAAGCTAGCGAAGAAAGTACTTAGTATGAAAATCCAAACACAAGGCTTCTTTTTTAAACAAAATGCAATACCTAAACATACTACAAGAAAGCAAATTAAATTAGAATATATCAGTATTGTATTTTAATATTTGCCGACATCAATTGTTGATTGATGGTTGCAAATTCAGTTTATTAGCCACGCTTTAGGGACGAGATCAAACGTTCAATGTAGGATAAAAAAACTTAATTCAAATAGTTTTTTTCACTGACCCCCCCCCCCTCCCCCCATCTTAACTTAATTTGGGGAAAATCGATTGACCAATATGGGCATATGCTTTGAGAGTATACTTTTTTTACCATGGGTCCTGTTTTTCTTCAACAATGAGTGTTTGTTCTGTATATTGACTTGGACATCACTTGAATCCGTATTTTTCAATCCGAAAATCGATGTCGGATAACAAAACCTGCAGCAATTGTTTGCCCTCCCCACACCCCCCCCCCACCCCAAACCCATTTGAATTAAGTTTTTTACATTGAACTTTTGATCTCGTCCCTTATCGGAAACAGTAAACGGATATTTGCAACCATCAAATCAAATTTGATCTCGGCAAATATTAAACTACAATACTGTTATCTCCTTATAATGTATGTGTAACGATTTCAAATAAAAAAGGGGATTTTTGACATCCATAAGTGACACTTTGCACATGCGGCCATTAATTGTCTAAAATATTCAACGTTATCCAATGGAAATCAACGTTACAATCAACGTTGCACCAAAAAGCATTTCATATGACTATTGATTTTCTTAAGCTTAGACATTGCTGTAAATTATATGCCTTATTTTTAGGGATGATAGTTTAACTACAATATAATTCAAAAGAGGACAAATATACGTAGGGAACAAATAAAAAAAACGTAATCCATTGGACACACAAATCCGCGAAGACAAATGAACAACCACAAGGACAACAAATAAACGCTGAAAACTAAAAAAGACAAGGAACAACACGAACTCCTATAAAACCCAGGAGTGAACCAAGTTGCTCCGGAAGGGTAAGCAGTTCCTGCTCCGTATATGGCACCCGTCGTGAAGTTCAACAAAGTAGATCTGATGGAAGTCACAAATCGCTGGAGGGACATGAAATGTTACAAGAGTAAATGTTAACTGGGGACAGATTATTGTTTGTGATAGTTTTGTTGTAAGTATTTCCCGAAGATTTTTAAATCTGGTTATGTAGTATAATCTGGGGCTTACGGACGATAGCCAAACAAACATCATCCCCGATTTTGCTTAATCCATTACTAGGTAATGCATCACGACACCTCAACCCATAGAACTACCCAGCGCGTCCCCGTGTTTTAGATAGGGGGGACCTCTCAAAGGAGGTTTTCAGGTCATGATACGCAGTGCCCTTCCGGACGTCAGTGGGTAATGTATTTGGAGAATTCCAAGCCCCATGAAGAATCCTTATTCAGCTAGAGAAGGCTAAATCAAGTGTCCCCATCTGACCATCCAGCCTTTTCATGTTGCAGTCAAAACAGGTTCCCTTTGTGTCCCGTTCCACCCCATTTCTGAATTATGTTAGACGTATTTTTGAACTGGTTCATTTCCACCTTACTGATGTTTCCTAGATGTTGTATAACTAAATGTAAACAAATATCATCAGAAAAACCAGTAGACAGAGAATTCGAATTCTTGATTAAGAAAAGAGATATACGTCTTCAGCGTTACTTAACAAGTAGATTAGGAGAGATTGAGGTAACAATTCCAATTTTGAGACAAAATTACGGTCGCCTATTTATAATAATTACAAGCTCTCGCTTTAGTATGTTTTATGCAAATACCCTCCTTAAGATGAAATTACAGTCGCCTATCAATATAAATTATCCAGTGAGACTTAGTATTGTTATCCAGATACATGCAAGTCATGTAATTTTGGTCAACGTATTATTACTAGAAGCCAGCAAAAATCATTAATTAAACCGAATTTGGAATGTCGTCGATACAATCAAGGTTCATGGATACGTTCCATCTTGATAAACACAAATTACAGTACAATTACCCTAAGGCAGTACTTAAAACATACAGAATATGACGTAAAAATGCCTTGTTTTTATATGTTTTGATAAAATAAAATACTTGTTTCGCTATTATGGAACAGCTTGAAATAAACTATTATCAGTGATACACTTTATGACGTTAGAAGCTGTTTTTCCCCCGAGTAGAAATTCAAAAGCATGGCAATGTGTACTTAAATCATGTCCTTATCAAATACGATTTATAGAGTACATAAAAACTTGAAAGTGCAGTTTTAAAGATATATTTTTATAGCTTTTGTAACGATCTCTTTTCGCTGTACGAGATGGACCTATAGCATAAACGGGGATGGTATAGTGGATATGATATAGATGTTTATGAATAGATGTATGGAAATGAATAAATATACAATACACAATCATTGTCCGAAAATATAAAATTTATTTGGACGAGCTTTAGAAACATGAGAAAAGGCCAGCTTTTTATTGTCTTTATCCTGCAGTCCCCTTTAAATGCGTAAAATTCCTTAAAAGTACGTCTGAAGTTGAAATCCAACTGCCCTGAAACGCCACGACGCCAACTGGTACATTCACTACGCTCCTAGCGCTCTTCATGTAAACAAGTACCAGTAGACTTTATTGGGTCATTGGCCTAATACGACTAAAGTTTATTCTACCCCTGTTTTTAGACCGGAAATGGCTTGATTGCAGGATAACGGTTTATATTATCTTCATTCCAATGCCCAAACCTAACCACATTATACATTTAACCATTCAGTAAAGTAAAGTAAGACAACATTTTTCATCTGAAGAAGATAGAAAATATATCTCACTCTTAACTGGTTAAGAATAATTATAACCAACATATTTACATATGCAATGAGTACATAATTATATTTGTATTAAGATAAAAGTTTGATAAAGCGGATATAACCGTTTGATAAAGGTATATTTCCCAAGTGTTGATCAGTATATAAATTGTGTATTGTTTTTGCATCGGGTATGTATTTCGTTTAGTTTATTTATTTATCTATTAATATAAAGATACAGTACATTGTTTCACAGGTTGATCACAACTATGGGTCGTTTCATGGTTTACTAATGTAACATGTATAAACTCAGCTCGTTTTTTGTTTCACAGATTGATCACATCTAGGAATCGTTTCGTGGCCTATTTACTAATATTACATGTATAAACTCAGCTCCTAGTATAATGTAATGGACTTCAGGAGAAATCAGTATCAGCACGTTGTATATTTCTAATCCATTTTGTTAAATATGAAACTGTATGTATCTCCCAGATACTTCGGCCACTGATTTCTTGAGAAAAAGCTCGATAATTTACTACAGTTCTGTACATATTAAATAATAATTAAATATGTCCTAAACGTCAACACGGATCAAGCTTTGGAAACAAAAACTGCACATATTCTGCAACGTCACATCTGTTTGTGGTGACTCGTGTATCAAAGAAGTGCACACAAAAAACCGAAAAAACCGCTGTAGTAAAATATCTGAGGCATTTCAGCAGTGGAAAAGATAATAATTATTACGACTATTGGAAAGAAAAGGTAGTGTCTTACGTTTTACGTTAATTTTCAAGAGTACCACCGACCTTCGGTAGGAAAATTGCCACTCTTTGTCAATTAAGATTGGAGTCGAACATACCCAGCCACAGGTGAGATTCGAACTCACAACCTCAGTGTTGACAGGCTAGTGATCATTGGTAGTCATGACGAACTACATTTGTGTACCTAGACCACTCGGCCACCGAGGCCCCAGTTATAATCTGTCAATTAGTTCCTGAGCAAATGACATAAAAGTCCTCTCCCATATGGTTTCAATGGAAACCAAAAGGGGATCGCTTGTAGAGGGTATAGTTGTCATCAATCCTGCAAAGTTTCAAAATCTTTCATTATGTAGTTCCAGAGGAGAATATTTTTGAAAATTGACCAATAAAAATCAAAGATGGTCTATGGATAGAGTTGATAGAGGTCCTTCAAAACATCATTCCTGTCAACTTTAGTTACAATCTGCCCATTAGTTGCAGAGCATGACAAAAAAGTCCTTTCCCATATGGTTTCAATGGAAACTTGAAAAGCTGCCGCAGTTTGGTTGAGCAGATGAATCTCAACCAAAAGTGGATCGTTTGTAGAGGGTATAGCTGTCATCAATCCTGCAACGTTTCAAACAATTTCATGACGTCGTTTTTTTTAAATTAACCAATAAAAATCAAAGATGGTCTCAGCGGCCATGTAGTTCATCAAACCGGAACCAATGGTGGCTCGTTTGTAGAGGTCCATCCATACATCATTCCTACCAAGTTTGGTTACAATCCGCCATGTAGTTTCAGAGTAGAAGATCAAAATGTGAAAAGTTTACGGACGACGGACGCAAACTGATGGCATCAGCTCACATGGCCTATAGGCCAGGTGAGCTAATAAAAAGCAGTAAGCAGTATGACTACTATTTATAAATATTTACAGAAATGCATATTTTGTAGATCTGTCTTGAAAATGTCTTCTATAGCTGGTAAGTATATTGGAAACATTAATAACTCATAGGTTAAGGTAACTGTGAGACGATATGCATCGATACAAAATTTTGAAGAAATGCGTACCCTGAACAAAAGCATCTGACTTAAAACATTTACATAAAAAACTTCCTTAAACGTAAAAGAAAGAAATTTCAAAAAAGTGAGATATGTTAATACAGATGATAAAAACTCAATATGCATAATGGTGGTGAATTCATACCAAAAATAGCAAAATGTTTTACCACGTGACAAAAATGGCATAAACAACAATAAAGAAATTTTTAATAAATAAAAAAAACAATGAAATTAAATATCAACAACGGACAATAAAAAGGGGTAAGAGACTCCGTTGTTATACAAATTTAGCATACCACCAAAACGTGTCGGCACGAAATACCACAGCAACTAGTAGAAAGGTTTGAGAACAAAATTGATATGAATTAGAAGATTTAAAAAAAAAATACCTCAACTTATAATAGTATACAAAAATAAAACCCTTTCAATTGGAACCCCCCTTTCCCCCCAACGAAAATTAAATATATAGTTACAACAGATTCTCTGGACCATTCAACTTACCCCCCTCCGGGTATATAACATAAATTTGTACATCAACTAGTTAAGCTGGTGATTTCCTTGCAGAATTACAAACACCATCATATTTGTATATTGTTTAAAACGAAACTCAGAAAATTGAACCAATAAAACCTTCTGGCAAACCTATAGCCATGATAATGAAGGTTTTGATTTTCATTCTAATTGATATACATTAAACATCGAGTCATACATAGACAATTTTTATTCACTTATGATTTGCGTTGAGGTTGTTTCCGATTTAACATCAAAGCAGAAAATTAAATGCTGAATACAAACTTTCTACTTTTTATGTGATATCTCTTGATCTTATGATAAATCAATCAGACAGTAAGTAAGTAAATTTTATTTATAGTTGGTGTCACGTATATATAAGTTAACATGTCAGCATCAGCTCTAAAGAGTTCTTAAACCGACTGATATTTAGAAAAAACAAATAACAAAACACATAAAAACACACAAGAGTCGCACAAAACATGTTAAAAAAACCAACACTCCAATCCCGCGTATCGTTATGAGAGGTGAAATGCGCAAAAAAACGGAAACTGAAAAGCTGCTCACTCAGTTTTCTTCGAATTGTGATAATTATATAAGAAAATTGGTTTTCTTTGTTAAATCTATTTTCGACAATATGCTTGTTTTCTTGAAACTGGTGTAAAATTTAAAAATCGTATGAAATGACGTGTTTCAAGATTGATTTATGGCTCATGACTAAAAAAGAAAACGAAAATAAATGATGGATTTACAACAAATAGCTCCTTATTAGTTTCGAAAAATAAGACTTAATAAAGTTGTGGCTATGTACTATTAAAGAACGCATAAAGAAATCATCAAAACTTTAGGAAATTCAATTAAGTTTTTGAAAGATTATTTCAGTCGGAATTGGCTTAATCTGAAAAACGTTATTAAATTCGTTTAATAACTTTAAAAAAAGACACACACAAACACAATTTAATTACATAAACTGTTTCTTTATGATCTCATACATGTGTGTATTTCGAAAATTTAGCACAATACAATTATTTAATGTAAGAACCAACGTTCTATTATGAGGCCTGAAGTCGAACTATCATTCCTTGTCAGCTGTCAGCGCAAAATAATATCACTTCTCAGTCGGTAAATCTTATTAACTGGCCATACTATGTATTATTTATCAGACCAAACAATGACACGGTCAGTTTAAAACATTTTAATAAAAGTAGTTTTAATGACGATAGAGCCATATGATTTGACGTGTGGCAGACCAGGCAAATACAAAATTTCCCGTATTATTTTGTTCATCGGGGCAAAAATCCTTGATAAATACCAATGGATACAGAAGTTACTGCACATTAGCTTTTATATTGGATGGAACAATTGTCAGGTATTAATATGGAAAGCATTACCCTTTACAATTGGGAGCGACCTGATGAAGATGTCGTACGTTAAAAACCCCGACCTTTTTTCCGGAAAAGCGGTTAAAGACCGCTACTGGAGGCAAAATTATCTGTAGCTACTCGATTCTCCGAATTTTTTTCAATTGGAAGTCTAAATACGTTGTCCTTTGTGTCCCGTTTCACCTACAGCAGCTCTGTCCCCGGATGGTTTCGATCAAACCCTTTTTCTTCATTTGACATTTTATGTGTTAATTGTTACATTTGTTGTCTTCTTTACGGCTTCATATTTTTACCTGATTCTTAATATATAATCAGGAGAGAAGAATGCGGATTCCATGTTTGACAATTTATATTATATTATGTAATTTTAATTGACAACAATAAAACCTCGAGGGTAATACATAAAAGCAAGCAAACTGCAGATATTTTGTTACTAGGATGAATCGATTATTAAACAGATTTAGTAGATCAAATTGGAAATCCTTTTGAAAGCAAAACATTATCGTCCTTCTTATAATGCATTATCAACGTAATGTTGAAAAAGATGGATTGATTCATTGTTGCTTGACGTCCAGTGGCTTATTCAGGACGAGAAACAGTTCAATATATCAAACAATTCAAACAGGGGTGGGATGGGACACCAAGGGAAACATATTTTAACTGCCAGTGTAAAAGGATTGTTGGGTAGGGTCGGATAACTAAGCCTTCTGTAGCGGCATTATCCTACTCTTTTTCGAAAACTACAGAAGAGGTCTTTAGCGTGCAAGGAGTGTGGCATTCTCCAAACACTTTAGCCACTATTGTGCGCCGTCAGGCTTTCCGTATTATGACCTGACAACCCCCAACGAGAGGGTTTCCCCTATTCGCCACCTAGGGACGCGCTAGGCAGCTCTGTGGGTTGAGCTGCGGTGATCCGTCACAGGTGCCTAGTGTTGAAAAAAATACATGTATTCATGTACAAATAAGTGTTGATACAGGTGGCACTTTTTATCGCAGAGACAATATTGTTAAATGAGGGCAGTTTCGTCTTGGTTATTCCGTGAGACATCAAATAATTTGAGAGATAATGTGTGTCAACTGATTTAATTTTTTTTCAGAGTACCAGTTTTGCGATGACTTTAAAGTGACGGATGATATGGTTAAAAATTTTAAAAACTTCGGCTATCTATTGGTCAGGTATGCAGGTTACATAACATGAATGTTTTATGTTGTGTTGTCAGTATTGAAGCCACAGCACGGTAAAGTTGCCATACAACGTAAATATTGATGTCAATAAAAGTGAACTGGACAGTAAACACTGATCGTAGTAAACTTAAATATGATTTTTTTTATTTATGCATAATTAAGAGAAGAACGTACTTCTAAAGAGCCGACTTACGCTCATTTCTTTTCTCTTCATAACTTTCCGCTTGTAATACTGAACAGGTTTTTACATTCAAGAGTACACGTCAGAAACAAACGGTGACATTCTCCAATAAAAATACATTAATTCTTTGCAAACAGTTTAATTTTGGTTTTTTTTGTATAGAAACCTTTTTGACCAAGACGAAGTTGGTATGCTTATCAAAGCAGTAACCGGCAGTGATGCATTTTTTAAAAATGCTTATGTTGTAAGTAGACAAAACGAAATGCTAAATATCAAAATCATTCAATTATAAAATAAAACGTCATTTATAATTCTCACATGGCATTGAGTGATTCTTCTTGATTATTGTATTAGAATTTGTTCTTAAAGACTTTAAATGATTGATTGTGATCCAAGTCATTTCTTACGATTTGATTGACTAACCCTAATTTTCTATCTAAATGGCATAAATTATCTTGAGTAAGATATCCTCCACAAGGATCATCAAATCGTAAGATACTAAGATACGTCTTACGATTTGATTGACTTACACTAAATTTCTATCTCATAAAAAAGATTGGATATCTAGAGTTGGATTTCACGTCTAACTGAAATTGACACATGACCGGACATGACACTCATTCTGTTAATCCTCACTTGGAATGTGACGGCTGATGTAAACGGGGCAGGACATCATTGTGAAGAACATGATGTCACTTAACTATTTTGCCTTGTTATGATACTGTTGGTTTGCTGCTTCTTTCCTACTCTTTTGGTTGTGTCTGTAGTATGTTGTTTGCTTAATTTGTGTTCTAAAAAATATGCCTTGTGTTTATATTTTGGTTTTGTGGAATTTGCCCAGTATGTTTGTTTGTATAGTTGGGATTTTACGCCGTTTTCAGCACATTTGGCTATTTCGCGGCGGCCAGTTTTTGTTGGTGGAGGAAGCCGGAGTACCCGGAGAGAACCACCGACCTTTGGTAGGAAAATTGGCAATCCTTGTAAATTTAGGTCCGAGTCGAACACACCCCGCTGCAGGTGAGATTCGAACTCATAACCTCAGTGTTGACAGGCTAGTGATCATTAGTAGTCATGACGAACTACCTAGACCACGCGGCCACCGAAGCCACCCTGACTAGTGTGTAATCTCTTAGGTATGCATTGGTCGATATTTACGAAATGTCTTATAATTAGTAAATAGATGTAAGATTTTTACAATCTATGTGTAATTTACTTTCATTTTTAACATTCAGAGCTTCAGTTGAAATTATTCATTTTATTGTAGTTAGAAAATGGAGAAAGAAAAGTACCTCGAATAACATGGAGTCATCCCGGAAATGACGTAACTGGAATTGTAGCTAGGTCTGAGAAAGTCGTAGATACATGTGAAGAGGTATGTAACGTGGATTAATCGACTTAATTTCTTACATTTCAAGTATAACCATTTGGGTTTTATTTGTATCATTTTCACATATGAGCCTTGATATATTTGGTTAGTTTTCATGTCCTTCTGGAATTGACATCTCAACGGGCTTGACACTTCAATAGCTTTTACTTACTGGCAATGTGACGGGTGACGTTAACGGAGCAGGATATGCTAACCGTTTGGGAGCACCTGATGTCACTCTCGGTTTTTCGTGGGAGTTCACATTGCTAGTGGTTTAGTTTCAGTGCTGCCTTGTTCTTTTTTTGTTTAGTTTATATGTTTTTTTATTATTTAGTAATATGTGTATTCTTGTGGCGTTTATTTGGTGTGTTTCATTCTCAAGACTTTATATTTTCCTTGGATTTTGAATTTATGGAAATGCCCCACTGTTTTGCAGATTCGGTATTCTTTTTCCGATATTCGTGACGTGGACATCACAAATTACTCAACTTCTTATCTCCTTAAGTCGTGATTATTGGTGTTTAAGGCTATCATTTCTTTTAAATCTTAACTTAGTGATGTTAAAATTCTGACTGCGATAATATCGTAAATAAAAAAATGAGTAAAATTAGTTTCCTTTAGTTAGTTTTAATCAACTACGTTTTCTCTTCAAATCAAACTGTCTAGGGTGCTTATCTACAAAGCGTTTAAAAATAACAATCCAAAGATACTAATATTAGATATAGTAAATTTAAACCAGCATTCCGCGGGTATTGCCGAGCAAAACAATGCCCCCTATTGGCTTCAGCCGTGAGAGAACTGAAATGCTTCAAATGCTTCTTGACTATGTGAATCGGACGTAGACGTATGGACAGAATGATTCCTAAAAATCCTGAAGCTATGTTTGCAATAATTAACGATCAGCCTGAAACTCAAACTTGATCTGCAGTTATAAGCCTACATACTAAAAATATCATGCAAACCTTCCACATCAGCGTTGCCGGTAGGGGACAAAAAATGAGGTCTTCAGTTCTCAATATAAACAAACGTATTTCGAATTTATACATTATGTATTAGGTTCGATTTATGGAAACTTTGATTACTTCCATTTATAATCGTATACTTCGGTTTTGGATTTTACAATTTTTGTGCTTTATTTTTCCATACTGAATTGTCTGAAATTTTCTTTCAAAAATATAACATTACACCAAAAAGTATTTATTTGATAATCACCAGGAAAAAGGTAAATTTGCTATACACATTTTGGTGCGCTATTTAGGTATTTCCATGTGTGTTCGGTTCCAATCTTAACTGTCAGAAATTGTCAATTTTACTGCAAATAGGTATGTCGTTATCTCCGGGTTATCTGTCTTCCTCCTCCAATAAAAAATGGACACCACGATATATCAAAAATGCACAATAAATCAAATCCAATATATCTTTCAGCTTCTTGGTGGAGAAGTGTATCATTATCATTCTAAATATATGTTGAAAAATGCAAAGACTGCAGCTCCCCACTACTGGCATCAGGATTATGGGTACGGTTATAAAGAAAAACATTATATGCTTTTAGCTCACCTGGCCCAAAGGACCATGTGAGCTATTGCCATCACTTGACGTCCGTCGTGGTTCCTTTAAAGATCTTGTTCTCTGAAACCACTGGGCCAATTGGTACAAAACTTGGCAGCAGTGGTCCTTAGGTGATCCTCTTTTAGAATTGTATCCGATGATACGGCCGGTCATCCAAGAAGGCCGTCTGAGCCAAACAGTTTAACATAGGACCCTATGGGAAATTTACTTAAAGATCTTCTTGTCTGAAACCACTTGGCCAATTGGAATAAAATTTAGCAGCAATGGTTCTTAGGTGGTATTCTTTTAGAATTGTTCTGATGACACAGCTCGTCGTCCAAGATGTCCGCCAGAGCCGAACTTTGTTTAACATAGGACCCTATGTGAAATTTAATTAAAGATCTTCTTGTCTGAAACCACTTTGCCAATTGGAACAAAATTTAGCAGCAATGGTCCCTAGGTGGTCCTCTTTCAGAAATATATCTGATGTCCACGTCCACCATCCAAGATGGCCGCCAGAGCCGAACATAGATTAACATAGGACTTTATGGGAAATTTACTTAAAGATCTTCTTGTCTGAAACCACTTGGCCAATTGGAACAAAACCCAGCAGCAATGGTCCTTACGTGGTCCTCTATCCGAATTATATCTGATGACCCCGATCCGTCATCCAAGATGGCCGCAATAGCCGAGCATAGTTTAACATAGAACCTTATGGTAAATTTACTTAATAAATAAATAACAATCCAAAGATACTTATATTAGATATAGTTAATTTATACTATGCTGTATACGACGTATTTCAAGGAGTTACCTCTCATCAGCAGCATTAAAACCTAAACATTTGGAAGACAAAAAACCAAACTTATTTTAAACAAGAAGTACTCATAACCAAAAATACCTAAAAAGGAAGCCAAATTTCAACTAAAGAGATATACCATGTGCAATACAAGGAATGAACACTTATTATCTGAAACCACTTGGCCAATTGGAACAAAACGTAGAAGCAATGGTCCTTTGGTGGTCCTCTTTCAGAATTTTATCCGATGACTGCGCCCACCATCCAAAATGGCCGCTAGAGCCGGTCCTTAGTTTGTCCTCTTTCAAATAGGCCAGTCAAGATGGACATAGTCCAGGTGAGCGATACATACTCCTGGGAGCGTTTAGTTAGTTTTTTAATATTTATACTTTCCATGAATCGTTAAGCAGGTTCTACATTTTAAAGTGAGTGTTATACAGAAAACAAATTTCTTCCATGAATTAACTTGGAACGTGCACATATTCTGCAATGACAATAAAAGACATTTAAATGAAAAAGAAGGCGGAATAGAAAGAAAAAACATAACTAGATATAATTAAATGTTATATAACAAACATTTTTTCGATTTTTTTTCATTTTCATAATGACAGAAAAGTTGCTCAGACAGGGGTATGTTGCTCCTAAGTTGGAGTCATCCTTATTAAAGTTTTATGGACGTCATCATGACTTGGTTGACAGGAATGAAAAAACAGTTTCCAAAATGAAATGGACCTGTTCCGTTGATGTTATCCCTTCCTCATACGGGATTTGACATGGTAAGCATGGCGGGTGTCTTGCAGGAAGCAGAGACTGCTTACTCTTTCGGAGCACCTGAGTCTACCCTCGGTTTTTTGGTGGGGTCCATGTTGTTCATATGTCTTTAGTTTTTAATTGTAGTGCATATATTGCTTTGGTCATGTCTTCGTTGTTCTCCGGAGTTTGTCAGTCGTTTCTATTTTCCCTCCTTCGAATATCCATTTGGTATATCTTGACTTTACTTATTGTAGATACTGGTACAACTTTGGTAATATATATCCTGATATGATGTCTGTTTGGGTCGCATTGGATAACGCTACTAAAGATAACTCATGTATGGAGGTAATAAAAACCATGTTTCTATTTTGCATGAATAACATTCGAGGAATATATAACGACGGATCTTTCAAACGTTCGACGTAGAAGTGTTTGGCTCTACTCCAACACACACACTCAGAGTTATGAAAAAAACCCAGATTTTATGATAGTTTTAAAATTGTAATTCTACTTGTTCTAATTACAAGTATTTCTTTACCAATCGAGTGCTTTGTGATGATTCATCACAGAAATCTGATGTTCTCTGTAATGAACTTTTATATATACCGATATGACATTTCTGCAAATCACGATTGATTGATTGATTGAATATTGTTTTACGCCGAGCTGGCGATATTTCAGCCAATATCACGGCGAGAACTAATCTAAACGGAGCTGGTTAAAATTGAACACAATTAAAACCAATTGACTATTTACAAATAAAAATTAATGACAATATAAACAATAAAACAAATATTAGACAAAACATTTCGAAACATTTTATAATATCACAGACTTGAAAAATATCACAGAAACGCTACAAGAAAATATAATCAATAAAATAACACGAGTCAATACATATAACAATTTAAAATTCTGGATAAGGACTATAACCAGGAATACAGTCAGACAGACTATATTCTCGAGTATAGTCCTACGTCCTTCAAATATTGTACAATACGGCTGCCAGCAACCTTTGTAAATAAATCTTTCATATTGTTGACTGTGTAGTACCGACAAATAATGTCGGATTTATCTACACAGTCAATTAAAAGATGTCTCATACTGTGTCGACATTGGCAAGGTATACACTCAGGGGGCGGCTCACTCTCTAAAATAAAAGAGTGAGTCGTCCTGGTGTGGCCAATGCGACATCTAGTTAAAACAACTTGATCTCTTCGGCTTTTGCCAGAGAAACAAACATTCTTGCCAACAATTGGCTCAATTGAATGTAATTTATTGTCTGTGAGCAGATCCCACTGGGACTGCCACAGACGTAAAATATACTTAAAAATCAAAGGTTTAAAATCAGTATATGGCACTGACACATTTGTAATGGGGTCTTCTAAAGCATCCTTCGCTATCCTATCTACAACTGTGTTTCCTCTTATACCAGTATGACTTGGTATCCAGAAAAAGATTATTTGTTTACCCATATGGACAAGCCTTTTATAGAATTCAATAATATGGGAAATTAAAGGGTTTTTATACCTTTGACTTTCTATAGCTAATAAACATGAAAGCGAATCTGAACAAATTAGAAAGTTTTGTTTATCAGAAGATCTAATGAATTTCAAGGCAAGAATAATAGCTCTTGCTTCAGCTGTAAATATAGAACTGGAAGATGGAAGACGGAGGGTTGCTGCTCGTTCTCCATAGACCACAGCAGCAGCTACTTTATCTCCGTCTTTTGATCCATCAGTATAAACTGTATCAAACCCTTGAAAATGTGATTTAATTTCAGCAAACTGTTGCTGAATTTCAATGGGATTAGTTTCCGACTTTTTATGTTTTCTGATGTCAAAAATAAATTTGGATTTGGGCACAAGCCAAGGCGGCGATTGCGGTATATCGATAGTAGCTATTTCATTAAGGTTGATATTACAACCCAAAATATGCGGTTTCATCCGAATACCGAATGGAGGAATTTTATTTTCATGTTGTTCAAATATATCCTCATAAAGCGGATTGAAAACACAGTCGTAGGCAGGATTTGAAGGATATGCTTTTAGCTTGGTTACGTATTGTAAACCAAGTTTTATCCTACGGTTATAAAGAGACGGCTCGTTCGCCTCTACATATAAACTCTCCATAGGAGATGTTCTGAACGCCCCCAAGGCCAAACGTAGGCCTTGGTGGTGAACAGTATCTAAAATTTTTATATAGGATTTGCGAGCAGATCCATATATAATGGAACCATAATCAAGTTTAGATCGTACAAGTGATCGATATAGATTTAACAAAATGTTTTTGTCAGCTCCCCAGTCAGTGCTGGAAACAACTTTTAAAATATCCAATGCTTTCAGGCATTTAGCTTTAAGCATTTTGATATGGGGTAGAAAGGTTAGTTTATTGTCAAATAGAATACCAAGAAATTTGGTTTCTTTGACGACCTTAATGGGAGAATTATAAATTTTAAGTTCGGGGTCTAAATGTAGTTTCCGTTTATTACAAAAATGCATACATACTGTTTTGGAGTTGGAAAATTTGAAACCATTTTCCATAGCCCATTTTTCAATTTTATTCAAAGATAATTGCAGTTGTCTTTCTATGTTGTTCATATTTTTACCTCTATAGCATATAAGAAAATCATCAACATAAAGCGAGCCTTCAACATTCGATTGTAATGTTTTAGCCAAACTATTTATTTTAATACTAAATAGAGTAACAGAGAGAATACTCCCCTGAGGGACACCCATCTCTTGTTCAAAAGGATCAGACATTGTAGTATTAACCTTAACTTTAAACTGTCTGTCTGACAAGAAGTTATCAATAAATGAGGGTAATCTACCTTTCAACCCCATATCATTTAAGTCTTTTAAAATTCCATATTTCCAAGTGGTGTCGTATGCTTTTTCAAGGTCGAAAAAGACCGACACCACGTGTTCACCTTTAGCAAACCCGTTGCGTATGAAAGACTCGAAGCGAACAAGATGATCTAACGTGCTTCTGCCCTGCCGGAATCCACACTGTATATTGGAAAGGAGACCATTCGTCTCAAGGAACCAGACAAGGCGGTCGTTGATCATCCGTTCCATCGTCTTGCATACGCAACTTGTGAGGGCAATTGGCCGATAATTCGACGATTCAAAATGATCTTTCCCAGGTTTTGGAATGGGGATTACTGTAGCTTGCTTCCATATGGAAGGCAAGTCACCAGTTACCCATACTTTATTGAGGAGATCCAAAAGTGTTTCTAAACATGTATCAGGAAGGTGTTTCAAAAGTTTATAATGAATATCATCTGGACCACATGCTGTGTCATGGGCCTTTGTCAGAGAATTTTTGAGTTCATCAAGAGAGAAAGGCCGGTTGTAGTCTTCTGAATTGTTTGATCTAAAGTTAAGTTTGGTTTTTTCGGTTCGATTTTTAATACGTTGAAATTCCTGGGAGTAATTTTGAGAAGAAGAATTTTTTGAAAAGGTTTCACCAAGTTTTTGAGATATTTCATTTTCAGATGTTAAAAGGGTTTGGCCATCTTTTAGATGGTGAAGATTAGCTTTCCTGTTTTTACCGTTAAGTTTTTGTATAAAGTTCCAAACTTTGTTCATTGGTGTATGAGAATTTAGTTTCGAGACGAAGTTTTGCCAAGACTTTCGTCTCTTTTGTTTGAATGTTCGACGTGCTTTTGCACGGAATATACGGAAGTGACTTAAATTATCTTGGGTTGGATGCATATTGAATCGTCGTTCGGCCTTCTTTCTATTTTTCTTTGCTTCCTCACAATCATCATCAAACCAGGGTTTGCTGGGTTGTTTTGGACTTGTCGAGGTTTTAGGAATGGCTCTTTCCGCTATCGATACTAAAACCTCATTAAACGTCAGAATTGGATCATTAATGTTTTCAAAAATATCTGTTCCCAATTTATCTCGACAAAGTTGCTCGAACAAAGGCCAATTGGCTTTGTCGAATTTCCAGCGAGCAACTCTCTCAGAGGACGATGGGAACAGATTTTCCAAAATAATTGGAAAATGATCACTTCCACATAAGTCGTCATGGACTCTCCATGAGTAATCCAATAATAAAGAAGGATCACAGATAGTTAAATCGATAGCTGAGTAAGAACCATTCCCGGGATGGAGATAGGTATCAGAACCATCGTTAAATATACACAATCCCGCCTGGTTTAGGAAATCCTCTATTTTCTTGCCTTTGTCATTCTGCCTATTGCTACCCCAAATAGGATTGTGAGCATTAAAGTCTCCTACGAGGAGAAAAGGAGAAGGCAACTGACTTATTAAAGAGTTCAGTTGTTGAGAATCTAGGGCGGAATTTGGGGGAATATATACTGAACAAAGAGTGACTGTTTTTTCAAGAGAAAGTCTGACAGCAACAGCTTGTAGATTTGTTGTTAGATTAACATGGCTGTGAATGATGTTATTTTTCACAAGGATTGAAGAACCGCCAGCAGCTCTTTCATCCTTTCCAACGTAAGTACTGTATAGAGTATAGTTTTTAACATTGATAGAATCATTTTCTTTTAAGTGAGTTTCTTGAAGACAAAAGGCAACAGGAAGGAATGTTTGTATAAGTAACGATAGTTCAATTAAATTAGTTTTTAAGCCTCGACAATTCCATTGTAAAATATTATTCATTCTTTAGGCGGGCGAATGGGAGAAAACCTGGAGCTACGCCGCGCCTGTGGGGAACAACTGCTGTTCCTCCGACCAGAGTTATCTGAAATGGGGACGGCCCAGATTGATTCCGAAAAATCATCTGTGTCCATTTGACTGTCATCATCTCCATATTCTGATGACAGTGTTTGAAATTTGACCAGGTGTTTTTCTGCTTTTTTAATACGTCCGGTGTTTTGTTTAACGTTATCGACTGAAGATGAACGAGCATTTTGCTTTGACGATGAAGATTGTTTATTGTAAGACTTTTGAGGAGATTGTTTATTGGAAGACTTTTGAGGAGATGATTGTTTATTGGAAGATTCTGGAGACGAGGTTTGCTTATTGGAGAGCTTCTGAGGTTTGTTAGAAGAACCAGAAGACTTTTGGTTTGGTTGAGTTTTGTCGTTTACAACAGTTTTTGATGTTTTCTGGGGATTTCTTCCAAGATCTGCGCGCATACGTTTTTCAACGTTGGAGTTGAGGTAAACATCAGCCATCTCAAAGTTGTTGAAAGGTAGAGATGACGCTGATGTTTGCGAAGAACTGGAAGACTGTTGTGGCATACTTGATTTTGTTTTCGAGTCGTATTCTGAGAGACGTATTGGAAGTTCTGTACCGTGTGGCCAGGTATAAACTGTTTGAGTGCAGAAGGATCTTGTTGTTGGAGATCCTTTAACTTTGTCAGCATAGGTACCATTTTGATTTGAGTTATTCGAGACAGAGACTAATTTTCGGGCTTCTTGATATGTAATATTTTTTTCAGTCTTAATCTTTTGAATTTCAAGTTCCTTTTTATAGAGATCACAAGTCCTCGAATTTGCCATGTGATCTCCTCCACAGTTTGCGCATTGGGTTGCTCCTTCACACTCAAAACTGGAGTGTCCCGCTACAGAACATCTGACGCATTTTTCTGTACCTTTACAGGAACTCCTACCGTGTCCAAACTTCTGACATTTGAAACAACGGATAGGGTTCGGTACGTATGCGTCAACTTTAATTCTGTAGGGTCCAATGTAGATGTGATCAGGAACTTTCGGGAGATCAAAACTGAGAAGATATGTGTTCAGTTTAATAATTTTGTTCTCAACTTTTTTCGTAAAACGTTTTACTTTTGATACATTTTGGGATTCAAGTTCTTCACAAATTTCGTCTTCAGAAAATTCAATAAGATCTTTGTCTCTATCTCGAATAACTCCTTGACAAGAATTCAGTGATCTGTGCGGAGTTACTGAGATCTGAACATTTCCAATGACGTCTAAAGAAAGCAAATTTTTTGATTGTTGTGGCCTAAGACATTCTATTAGTACACTACCAGATTTTAATTTAGTAACTTTTTTGACACTACCAGCGCAACCTTGAATTGATTTTTGTAAAACAAATGGTGAGATTTTAGATAAAGGATTTTCCGAATTTACACTTGTCAAAACCAAAAATTTATAAATCTTTCCTGAATCTGTATTCGGTGATTTCTTTGTATGTTCTTCATCGTCGCTGTCTTCCTTTTTCCTTTTGGAGGTTGTTGTTTGAGTGGTTTGTATATTTTCATTTGAAGCCATGGTGATTTATAATGTTTCGTTACCCTTGCTCCCCGCCCACCTCGGAGCAGCACCAAAACGATGTATACTTGCCGCATTTGCGACAAGCACTAGGGCTACAAGGGCAAGATACTCGCATAGAGTACCTCTTCATGGGCGCAAGCCTTGTGCCAGGGGTTGCCCAGCAAAACAACCGCCCAAAGTAACATCCACACGATTGACCCATGAGCCACCGCCTTCTTGAACCCAACCTATATAAATGGTACTATTGTTGTACAGTTTGGAAATAGGTCAAGTCCAAGGGCTTGGCGTGACCAGCCGATTGATCAGGACCGGGCCCATCCGACCGCCCGTTTAAGATAAAGTAAGGGCCAAAGTGGCGTGTTTCAGCCACCAGGATCCCGTCCTCTATCCGTACGGGTATCCACACACGGCAAACATGTGGCCTCATTAAGCCGAGGAAGCCTTGCCCCATTAGCCACCGCCTTCTCCGCGATTCCGTCAGTGGTTACCTTCCAAGACCCCGGAACCCAAACATCAACCTATATGATACATGCAGCCTATTGTATCTAGGTGTCATTGAGGGTTCCATTGGATCTTTTCGAATAACCACGAGAAAAAGCAGAGGGCAAGACATGACCGGTTTTTAGCTGGACCGGGGTCATCCAGCCATTCTTGGAACTGGGTGTAAATATTAATCAAAATTAAAATATAAGCAAGCCAAAAGTACGTGAAAATTGAAGGGGATGAAAAACTACCCAATTATACAAAAATTTCAAAATTAAATATTCGGATATAAAATAAGAAAACAAAAATACTACTAAAAAATAAAGTTCAAAATTCAAAAGTAAAAATTTGAGCATGTCGAGGTTTGACCCATAAGCCAACACCAATCCCGTCAAGCAGCAATTTAGAATTTCTATTAATCAATTCGGAGAAAAAAAATATATATATATAATAGTGTGTAACAAAAGGGATTGATGTGACCAGCCGATTGGCCGAATCGGGTCCATCCGGCCTCCCGTCTAGGTAAAGATTGTGCCCTAGATGGTGATCGGAACCGCTTTTCCGGCCATCCAGGAACACTCCCTATTACCGACACGGGTTTGCGACACACGGCAAACATGTCGCCTCTTTAGGGGCCTCTTACGCCAAGCCGAGGAGCTGTGGGCCTATTCTATTGTGTCCCCGGGACCCACACGGGGGGCAAATCACGATGTATTAAAGTTAACTTGAGATGGTTTCACATCCCATGTGTTTCTTCTCTAATTTACTTCTATTTTTTTAATATTGGATTATAAATTTGGAATTCCCGTAAAAGTAGGATTCTGATTTCCTCGAGCAGGGATGACCTTGTATGTACCTATATTTTTATTTCGGCGATTTTTTTCTTGTTAAAGTTTCTGTCACAGTTAATCATAAAAGGCACGTTATTTGAAGTTTTAACGTGATAGTTTTGGACATTAACGCGATATAATGTAGAAATAACGCTGTAGTTTAACAAAGTAACGCGATAGTTTTACAAAATCACGCGTTAGTTTAACAAAATAACGCGATTGTTTTACAAAGTAACGCGTTACTTTTTACTATCGTGTCAAAAATAAGTATCGCGTTATTTATGAAAATTAACGCGTTAGTTTGATTATATTTCAAATATATAGCAAAAATTAAATATCGCGATAGTTTTGTGTAATTACGCGTTAGTTTTATAAACTAACGCGATAAAATGGAGAAATAACACGTTAGTGTTTAAAAGTAACGCGATAGTTTAGTAAAATAACGCGTTATTTTCATTAACGCGATAGAATATCCCGCAAATGACATGAACGGCCACTCATAGAAAGCTTGTTGTTTTGAATAGCAGTGATGTTACAATTTGTCGGTAATATAGATTTTGTCTAGTGAATAATTGTATAGACGTTTCAGCAGTTGGGGCATGGTCTTGAGTAATTAAATTAGACGTCTTCCTAAGTTCCTAAAAGTCACACTGAAAAGGAAGACCGCCAGAGCACTATAATGACGAACTGATCACTAATAATGTATGTGTGTATGAATACATTCTAATGATTTTATTGATCAGCTGGAATTCAAAGGATAGTCTGACTTTTACATTTAAAGTTGCTAATTTAGTTCTCAGGTTGTCTGACATGTTGGCGTATTTTCGTATCCATTGTCAACAATAAGTTTCGCTTATTTTATTTTACAATGTAAGAATCTTATTAACAAAAGTAGATGTTTTTCCGCTGAGAGAAAAGTGTGGTTGAATAATACCTGTACCATTTATGGTGTATACGGCAAAGGTAGTCATCCGGGTGAAGTGTTACTTTTCAGTTTCCAAAATAATATTTATAACCAAGTGGTATCTCCAATGTGTGTTGCGATGTTAATAGATTGCTTTGCTTATTTTTACATTATATTATTATTTGAATTTTTCAACGTATTGGATTAATGTTTTGGTTCGCAACATTTGTGAATAACTTATGAATCGTAAATCGACGACCTGTACATGTATTATGAATCTATATTGGTATCAACGAATATTAAAAAGGACAAATATACCTATCGAGCAATAAAAAAAACGTAATCCATTGGACAGACAAACACGGGAAGACAAATGAACAACCACAAGCACAACAAATAAACACAGAAAACTAAAAAACAATGAATAACACGAACTCCTATAAAACCAGGAGTGAACCCAGGTGCTCCGGAAGGGTAAGCAGTTCCTGCTCCGTATACGGCACCCATCGTGAAGTTCAACAAAGTCAATCCGGGGGAAGTCACACATCGGTAGAGGCACATGAAAGGTTACGACAGTGGGAACAGGTCCAACATCATCTTAGGTATTGGAACATTGTAATGGTCAATCAATTCGTGATGACGGCCGTAAGATTTCCTAAGTAATTATCTTATGATTGACCGGTATTATTTAACGCTCGTACGGTTAGGGAAATTTGATATCACATCGTGTACAGTGTGATATCAATAATCTGCCCATCTGATTGATCAACGAGTGATTGTGTAGGGAAATTCGAATATTTTGATTGGACACAATTTTGCTACACGATGGCGCCATATGAACATTACGTTGTCCGGCGGTCGGGACGCCGAATCACAAACAAACAAATATTCCTAAAGAATCATAAGAGCAATAGGTTTAACAACTCGTAAAAAATATCAACTTTCATTATTTAATTTGGATTTAATAATAAACTCGCCAAAGGCTCGTTTATTAAATCCAAATTAAATAACTCAAGTGATATCTATTTCTCATTCATTGTGAAACCTATAATTATCAATTTTTATTATTGTTATCATTTTGGTCGGGTTGACCAATCATTGCATTTCTATCAACTACACATTAATGCAACAATTTACGCCATTTGTAAGATGATTTATTATTAAAATTTTAGATTCTCAGTGGGTCAAATATCTGTGGCCGTATAGAACACCATCCACACGACGGTCAAATTGTTGCCAAGAAAGACCGTGTTGATGAAATAAGAAAGAAATGTCCTCATCTTTACGTAGAAATGCAACCAGGTACATGTAAGAAGGATTTTGTTTTAAAATCTTTCCATAAACATTATATTTATCTCAACATACGTTAGATTTTGCATTCTAGATGTATACATGATATACCTTCCAACCTGTTCATGTTGGTAACATGAAGTTCACAAAATAATATGCTGTTGGCGTGGCCAAAGATGCGAGCACAACAACAGCCCTTTCCAGAAACTCATTTCCGGTATCACGATTCTGACTCAAGTTTCCCTTACTTTACTTACTTCCGTTCCAGCGAATGAAACTTTTTCTAGCCTTAGTATGTAGCACAATATGGCTGCCCCAATTAAACAGAATTTTCTAAATGACCAATACTGTGGATTCATTTATATTCGTGGATACCATTTTTCGTGAATAGAGAAAAAAAGGCATTTCGGTGGATACATAAATTCGCGGATTATAAACGTTGTTGAAATACTTAAATTCGTAGCTTGGCACACCATATATCATGAAAATACTGCGACAAAACGTGCCGATCATACTTTGATATTGTACAGTAAAGTACTGAATTTAAGCGCTTATAAAGCAAAAGTCTAAAAAACAGATTCTTCAAATTTGTAACGGAACAAAGCTTGTCATGAATTTAACAAGATTAACAAAATCCGTAATTATTTACTTGTTAGGTTAATCAGGTGTGAAATATACATTGTATATTGACAAAATTGCAATCACTTGTCACCAAATACCTCGGGGCATATAATTACCTCTTTGAATTGTTATTTTTAATCCGATTACAATCAATAATGTCTGCTTTATTATCTTTTTGCAAGATGTTTTTACTGTTAATTTATGAGAAAGCTTGTACTGTTTAGGCATACGTAGGATTAATATTTTCCTTGAATGCTTCATTAAACAAAACCGGAAGTGAATTCTGCGACAATTTACACAGTCAAAAATATTGTAAAAGAAATTTGTTTGAGCGTTTAAAACACGAAACACTGTATCCTCTGTGGATACAGCTGACTCATCATATGTCAGTATCCAAGTGCATGCTGTAAAAACTCAATTGTTCAATGGTGTCTCGGACACGTACATCAAAACTCCTTGGTATCAAATTTCAGGCCATTCAAGCTAAAGTAAAAATATTATTTTTCGTTGGATATTTACATTTGTGGTTTACTGGGACTCACGAAAACCATGAAATATTGATATACAACGAATAATAATGAATCCAACGTATGTAGAAAATGCATATGCTCCTATAGCGCTCGCTATAATATGATTTATCAATGATAAATTCAATCTATTGTTAAAGGTGCTGTATTCTTTCAAGGAAACGTGTTGATGAAATATTACTGGAAAAACCACCGAGTTATGGCCCTCATATTTTATAAGTTTTAATGTAATGTGTATAAAAGTTAACTGTTCACAAGAAACTATCCCATATTTTTACAAAATACACGTAGCAAAGCAGCAATTCATGTTGAAAGTCTTGATTTCCATTTACCCATTACGACCGGAATGTATACATAATCTGGTGATGGGGTTCATGCTGTTTGCTTAAAGTCCAGTGGAAGGTATTACATGCTTCTTAAAGAAGAGGACCAGTTCAACAATTTATCAAACACAATTAAAATAGAGTTATGACGGGACACAAAGTGGAACCAATTTTGACTGCCACTGTGAAAGGATGGTTGGGTAGGCTTGGATAATTTGGCCTTCTGAAGTGGCCATCAGCCTATTTTTGGGGGGGCGTTGGGCGAACAAAAATCAAACACATATTTGGTAAAGTTGGGTTTTAATTCTACCATGTGCATCATCGACGAGTCGCAATTCAGATGCTGAATTTCAAAGTGGATATCTGTTGTATTCATGTATCAGAGGATGTAAAATTAGTTTAGCTATTTTCATAATTTTCTTGTAGGAGATGCATTGTTTTTTCACTGCAATACCCTTCACCATACTAGTGCTAACAGAAGTAATATGAGAAGATGGGCATACATAATGTGTTACAATAAAGCAACAAACAGTTCTACTTTTGCACACCATCATGCACAATATAGGAAAATAGAAAAGGTTTGTGAATTCATATTAAAATGAAAAGTCAGTGGTTTGTGTAACTGAGACAACGTCCCTATAAAGCAAAATAATAATTAGATACTAATTTCGTGGTTAAACTGCATAATGTACTTTGAAAATCCTGCCAATTTTCTTTCCTTTCAAGGGATTGAAAAGAATAAAATATTAACACAACTAAAAGTAGGCAACTGTGATGTACAATGTATCAAAGGGGCTCAACCTAGAGTGCTGCATAGCTTTAGCGGATAGGGGGACCGTTTTGTTGTAGGGGTTGTCAGGTCATAATACGGACCATAGTGGGTAACGTCTTCGGAGAATGCCACGCGCCCTGGACGCTAAAGACCCTTCTGTAGTTTTCAAAAATAGTAGGTTAATGAGCCCATCGAACCATCAACACTGATGTGGAAGTCAAAACGGGTTTCCCTTTGTAATCCTTCCCACCCCTAATTGAATTGTGTTTCATTAATTGTTGAATTGGGTTCCGTCCTAAAGTAGCGCGGGATTTGCAAGTGGACGTTGAGGAAACAATAATCAATTTTTAATGCGTGAACAATAATAATGAGCATAACGTTCGGAACAAATTTTAATTTTACTGTTGTTAGAATATGGCGCAGATATTTCATGCATATTTAGGATGAGAACCAGTTCAACAATGCATCAAACATAATTCAGAAATGTTGGGAAAGGGACGGAATGGTTGGTACAGAAATTTTAACCTTCTCTAGCGCTCATAATCCTACTACAGAAGGTATCTCTACGGCGCATGAAACGTTGTCTACTCCAGACGCGTTACCCATTATGGTCAACAGTGAAGTTTTCTGTAATCTGAGAACCTCCCATGGTCGGGTCTCCCCTATCCGCCATTTGGGAACGCGTTTCACATTTTGAGTTAACCTGTAGTGTATTAAAATGTGTCAAACCAATAAAGACCTTTTAAAATGCATGTAGAATTCGCCAAATATATTGTTTGTTTAGTTAGGGTTTTACGCCGTTTTCAGCACATTTGGCTATTTCGCGGTGGCCAGTTTTTATTTAAGCCGGAATACCCGGAGAGAACCACCGACCTTCGGTAGAAAAATTGGCAATCCTTGTCAATTTAGATCGGAGTCGAACACAACCTGCCACAGGTGAGATTCGAACTCACAACCCCGGCGTTGACAGGCTAGTGATCATTAGTAGTTATGACGAACTACATAGACCACTCAGCCACCGAGCCCCCCCTCCCCCCGCCAAATATATGCAGAGTATATGAATATGAAACCTTACATAAGCGGTTTCTTATTGTTTTAGAAGGTCGGTCTTTCTCTCATACAAGGTGTAACATATTTTATATATTGAAGGAATATAATCTTCAGATATGCTGAATTTCCTATGACGCCATTTGCTAAAATGGATCAAACGTTTACCTCATTTTTAAATTGTACATATATTACTTTTAGGTACACCGCTATTAAAGAATGTATCAATTTTACAGACCTTTCTGGAAAAGAATTTATTAAGCCAAAGGACAATTCTACAATAGCAGGCAAGTTTTCCAGTTATGGTCAGATATCTGAGCTGTGTTGTAAAACGAAAGAATAGAGAACTGCGAAAATGACAGTGGATATGTAGAATTTTGATATTGGCGTGTTTATACTGATATTGCTTTTAATAAATCACACCTTGTATTATTTTTGTTCTAATGCCGAATTTATTGATTTAAGTACTTAACATTTGAGTGTAAGCTTTGTATAATGAATATCTCAGGATTGGAGGGACGGGGTGTTCACTACTCATAACCATTTTAAACCCACCATATGGGTTTTTCGATATTTATGTCCTTGCTGCAATTTTGTACTCCTATTTTTGGTCCATTTTGTTTATGAGACAGTACTGTATTTAATTTAGATTTAAACGTGTCTTTATTGATTTTGTTTACATCAGTATTTCGATGATGGTTTAGTGACTGCCTTATCGGGATTCAGTTGCTCCTGTTCAGAGGCTACTGGAAGATTCGTAGATTTTATAAATCTTTCAATGTTACAAATAAATGTTTTGTATCCCCCTCGTCACAGCTCATCGTTTAAATGATTTTGGCTTTATCCTTTCGGACATTTCTTTCATTTTTGAATTTTGTCTTCACAGTTTTGGAATATCGTTTTGTTTTTGAAATTTTAGGCCTTGAGCACAACTAATATTTCGCAAATCTGTGTGCATCAAGTATAAAAAATTACCTAAAATCCTACGGGATGTTGTTTCATGGAAATGTTCACATATACCTGTACCGGAATCTTGTTGGTCTAAGATAAAGCCAATCGGAACATCACTCGGCCATTTCCGACAAAGATCCATAAAGCCCCTGTACGACGCTAGGTGGAAATAACCGAGGATGATCCGATTGAGATAAAACGTTTAAAAAATCATTTATTACAGCAATATCTCATCTTATATTGATTAAGAACTTCCTGCGAAAATCTATTTTGAATGGTAGCTCTGTTTTGTCAGAAGTTAACGAGGTATTTAATATCCTAGACTTTAATATGATTGATTAAAAGATATTAACTAGATGAGTTATTTATGGTTAGTTTGTGATTAAGGCAGTCAGTATTATATCACCGATTTGTCGTAAAATAAAAGAATAACGTAATTACTTATAAATTAAACGAAATTAGTGCAGCTGATATTTGTTAACAGCGTCGCAATGCACTACCAGCTCATCTGGCTAAAATGATTGGTTGATTGCATGTTGTTTGCTTAACGTCCAGTTGAAAATATTTCATGCTTCTTCAAGACAAGAACTCGTTGATCAATTTATCAAACACAATTCAAATAGGGGTGGAAAGGAACACAAAGAGGATCCGGTTTTGACAGCCACTGTTACAAGGTGGACGGTTGGGTAGGGTCGGATTGTGGTAAACTGCATTTTCGTCATCATTTGACATAAATAATCCTTAAACTTTCTTTTCAAAAACTTGTGGGCTAATTATTCGGATGTATTTTTGACCTCCGTAATTTCCAGATCTTGGATCATTATGTTCAATATTGTTTTCTTAACTTACAGTGGTAAATAGTTCATGCTTCGTCAGGACGAAACACAGTTCAAAAATGTATCAAACATAATTCAAATATTGCCAGGACGCGAGTCAGAGGGGAACCAATTTTGATTTCCACTGTAAAAGGAGGATGGTTGGGTAGGGTCGGATAATCAGCCTTCTGCAGCGGCATTATACTACTTTTTCGAATACTACATTAGGGGTCTTTAGCATGCAGGAGCGTGGCATTCTCCAAACACGTTACCCACTATTGTCCGCGGCCAGGCTTTCCGTTTTACGACCTGACAACCCCCGAACAAAAGAGTTTCCCCTATTCGCCATCTAAGGACGCGCTGTGCAGCTATTTTGGTTGAGCTCTCATGATCCATCACAGGTGACTAATACATGTATGGTCAATATTACGATTATGTAAAGGTGTTCCAATAGATAACAAAAACCAAAGACAACTGCAACCAAATTAAGTATACTCGTTTGCTAGCCACCCACAATATTGTTTTCAACTTTTAAAGTTATTATAGTATTCTATATAGTATTTCCACATACTCCATATAGATCCGCAATAAGATTTTAGAAATTTGAATTGAGGTCCACATGGGTAGAATTTCGAAAATGTTGAATTTAAGCTTCTGACATAAATTCCTCTTTCATTTTCATTTTATGCATTTAATTTCTTTAGAGTATTGTCACATATTGTATTTAGATTCGCGATTAGATTTTAGAATTCTGATTTTCAATGACTGTGTCCCACAGGGGTCGAATTGAAACATTTTTCATTCTATGCATTTAATGTCTATATAACATTATCAATAACCAGTAGATGCGCAATAAGGTTCTATTTTTTTGTTTTTACAACTACGGGTCCAGAGTAGTCAAAGGAGAAGGTATGATTTCAGTCATTATTTGGCCCAATCTGACATGAAAAAGTAAAAGTAAGATCATTTCAGATTCAAATTTGTATCATTTTTATCGTATATTGATCGAACTTTAACAATCTTTCAATCATAGTACACAATTCCTTCCCATGATGCAACCGCGATGCCATGAACGTCTGCTAAATCAAGGATTCAACGAACATTGAGTGTTTTCACAGTAGATAGTCAAAATTACTTTGAGCAACATGCTTAAAAGGATTTTTTAATACAATGTGTGTCTTACATTAAGAAACATTTCAGTGAAATATCTTTTTGAGCAAAAATGATGAATTTAAACTTGTGATTTAATTTCTTCATAGAATTATTGCATAACATCTGTAAACTGGCAGTAAGGCCTTTTTTAATTTAGTGACCCAACTAAATGAATGGGTGTGGGATCAATGTCGATTCCAACAGTAATATTCTTTAATTTGTGTGTTTTATATCTATACAGCTCTGTCAAGGACTATACGTAGATGTGTTATAAGGTTCCAGAATTTTGATTTTTTAAATTGGTGCCCACAGGGGTCGAATCCTGAAAATTAGGTATTTAAATTTGTGACCTTAACTCCACTTTAATTTTTCATTTTAAGCCTCTTATTGCTATACATTATTATCAAACACTATATGATTGATTGATTATTGTTTTACGCCGTGTGGGCGACATTTAAGCCATATCACGACGAGAACTAATTAAATTAAGTTTGATTAAAACAAATACTATCTAAAAGGAAAGAACTATTTACAAATAATATTTAAGGAGAAAATAAAACAATAAAACAAGTATGAGACAAACTTTCAATATGTAAAATAATATCACAGATACGCTATTAAATAAAATAACAAACAAAACATATGAACAAATTTAAACGTATTGGACTCTATTCAAGAATGCAGGCGGACTATATTCTTGAAGACAGTCCAACATCTTTCAAATATTGTAAAATACGGTTGCCAGCAGCCTTTGTAAATAAATCTTTCATATTGTTGACTGTGTAGTACCGACTTATAATGTCGGATTTATCTACACAGTCAATTAAAGATGTTTAATACTATGTCGACATTGACACGGAATACACTCAGGAGGCGGCTCATTCTCTAAAATAAAAGAATGAGTCGTCCTGGTGTGGCCAATGCGACATCTTGTTAAAACAACTTGGTCTCTCCGACTTTCGCCAAAGAAACAAACAACATTCTTGCCAACAGTTGGCTCTATAGAATGTAATTTATTGTCTGTAAGCAGATCCCACTGGGACTGCCACAGACGTAAAACATATTTGTATATTAAAGGTTTAAAATCAGAGTAAGGCACTGACATATTAGTTATGGGATCATCTAAAGCATCCTTCGCTATTCTATCTACGACTGTGTTTCCCTTAATACCAATATGACTTGGTACCCAGAGAAAAATGATTTCTTTGCCCATTTGGACAAGTCTTTTATAAAATTCAATAATATGAGCAATTAAAGGGTTTTTATATTTCTGACCTTCGATAGCCAACAAACATGAAAGCGAATCTGAACAAATAAGAAATTTAAATTTTTCAGATGTTCTAGCAAACTTTAAAGCAAGAATTATGGCTCTGGCTTCAGCAGTAAAAATGGAACTGGAGGATGGAAGACGGAGAGTTGCTGCTTGCTGTCCATAGACAGCAGCGGCAGCCACTTTGTCCCCGTCCTTCGACCCATCAGTATAAATAGAATCATGAAATTCAAACTTTGATTTTATTTCAGCAAAGTGTTGCTGAATAAGAATAGGGTTTGTTTCGGACTTTTTATGTTTTCTAAGGTCAAAAATAAACATAGGTTTGGGTACAAGCCAAGGTGGTGATTGAGGTATATTAATGGGGGCAATTTCATCAAGGTTGATGTTAGAACCAGAAATATGTGGTTTCATCCGGACACCAAACGGAGGAATCTTATTTTCATGTTGTTCAAATATATCCTCATAGAGAGGATTGAAAACACAGTCGTAGGCAGGATTTGAAGGATATGCTTTTAGCTTGGTTAAGTATTGTAAACCAAGTTTTATCCGACGATTATAAAGAGACGGCTCGTTCGCCTCTACATACAAACTCTCCACAGGAGACGTCCTGAACGCCCCCAAGGCCAAACGTAGGCCTTGGTGGTGAACAGTATCTAAAATTTGCACGTAGGATTTGCGAGCAGATCCATATATAATGGAACCATAATCAAGTTTTGATCGTATGAGCGATCGATATAAATTTAGCAATATGTTTTTATCAGCACCCCAGTCAGTGCTGGAAACAACTTTTAAAATATCCAATGCTTTCAAGCATTTAGCTTTAAGCATTTTGATATGGGGTAGAAAGGTAAGTTTATTGTCAAACAGAATACCTAGAAATTTTGTTTCTTTGACGACTTTAATTGGAGAATTATAAATTTTTAGTTCGGGGTCCAAATGCAGTTTTCGTTTATTGCAAAAATGCATACAGACGGTTTTTGAGTTGGAAAATTTAAAACCATTTTCCATAGCCCATTTTTCAATTTTATTTAAAGACAGCTGTAGTTGTCTTTCAATATTGTTCATATTTTTAGCCCTATAACATATCAAAAAGTCATCTACATAGAGGGAGCCTTCAACGTTTTGTTTTAATGTTTTAGCTAAACTGTTTATTTTTATACTAAATAAAGTGACGGAGAGGATACTTCCCTGAGGAACACCCATCTCTTGTTCAAAAGGGTCAGACATGGTCGTGTTAACCTTTACCTTGAACTGTCTGTCTAAAAGAAAATTTTCAATGAAGGTAGGTAACCTACCTTTCAACCCCATATCATTTAAGTCTTTTAAAATGCCATATTTCCATGTGGTGTCGTAGGCTTTTTCCAGATCGAAAAAGACCGACACCACATGTTCACCTTTAGCAAACCCGTTGCGTATAAAGGATTCGAAGCGAACAAGATGATCCAACGTGCTTCTGCCTTGTCGGAACCCACACTGTATATTGGACAGGAGGCCATTCGCCTCTAGGAACCAGACAAGGCGGTCGTTGATCATCCGTTCCATTGTCTTACAAACGCAACTTGTGAGGGCAATTGGCCGATAATTCGACGGTTCAAAATGATCCTTCCCAGGTTTTGGAATAGGGATAACTGTGGCAAGTTTCCAAATGGAAGGCAAGTCGCCAGTTTCCCATACATTATTAAGAAGATCTAAAAGCGTTTTAAGAGAAGTGTCAGGAAGGTGTTTCAAAAGTTTATAATGAATATCATCTGGGCCACATGCTGTGTCATGGGCTTTCGACAGAGAAATTTTCAGCTCATCCAAACAAAAAGGGCGGTTGTAGTCTTCTAAATTGTTTGATTTAAAATTGAGTTTGTTTTTCTCAGTTCGGTTTTTAATCCTTTGGAATTCCTGGGAATAATTCAGAGAAGAAGAATGTTTTGAGAATGTTTCACCGAGTTTATTCGAGATGTCATTTTCTGAAGTCAAAAGAGTTTGGCCATCTTTTAAATGGTGAAGATTGGTCTTTCTGTTTTTACCATTAATTTTTTGGATAAAATTCCAGACTTTATTCATAGGTGTATGAGAGTTTATTTTAGAGACGAAGTTTTGCCAAGACTTGCGTCTCTTTTGTTTAAATGTGCGACGTGCTTTAGCACGGAATATACGAACATTACTGAGATTGTCAGAGGTTGGATTCATGTTGAACCGTCGTTCGGCCTTTTTCCTGTGTTTCTTAGCTTCCTCACAGTCGTCATCGAACCAGGGTTTGCTTGGTTGTTTTGGATTTGTCGAGGTTTTAGGAATGGACCTCTCAGCTATCGATACTAACGTTTCATTAAATTTAAGGACTGGATTAATAGCATTATTAAAAGTCTCTTTCTTAAGTTCATCTCGACAGAGTTGCTCGAACAAAGGCCAATTGGCCTTGTCAAATTTCCAGCGAGCAACTCTCTCAGAGGAAGAGGGAAAAAGATTTTCCAAAATAATTGGAAAGTGATCACTTCCACACAAATCATCGTGGACCCGCCACGAGTAATCCAGTAATAACGAAGGGTCACAAATAGTTAGATCGATAGCCGAGTAAGAACCATTTCCCGGATGGAGATATGTATCTGAGCCATCGTTAAAAATGCACAAGCCTTCCTTGTTTAAGAAGTCTTCAACTTTTTTCCCTTTATCATTTTGGGAGTTGCTGCCCCATATTGGATTGTGGGCGTTAAAATCGCCCATAAGGAGAAAAGGGGCTTGCAACTGATCTGTTAAAGATTTAAGTTGATTTATTTCCAAGGACATATTAGGGGGAAGATAGACAGAACACAATGTTATAGTTTTTTGAAGAGAGAGTTTGACAGCAACTGCTTGTAATTCGGTATTAAGTTTTACTTGACTATGTATAATACCATTTTTAACCAGGATTGATGAGCCGCCAGCGGCTCTTTCATCCTTTTTAATTTGAGTGCTGTAAATCGAGTAATTTTTAATGTTTACATTATCGTTTTCTTTTAAATGTGTTTCCTGAAGACAAAAGGCAACAGGAAGGAAAGCTTGTACAAGTAACGATAGCTCTATTAAGTTAATTTTTAAACCCCGACAATTCCATTGTATTATGTTGTTTATTTTGTTGGAGGACGGATGGGAGAATAGTTCTTCTTTGGGTGTTCACGGGAAGAACTTCTGTGTCGTCCATCCGAAGCTCTGGAATCAGTAACTGGGCGTGTGGAATCCACAGATGGTACTATTGGATCCCCCCAGATTGACTGTATATCAGTGGTATCCATCTGCTCAGAGTCTTCATCGATATTATCGTCAAACTCTGAGCAGAGGTCTCGAAACTTGTTGAATTTTTGACTTTTTTCAGCCTTCGAGAGGCGATTTGAACAGTTCTTGTTTTTTGACTTATCTTGTGATGAGGAACGTGCAGCTCTCTGTGTTGGTGAAGGTTTCTGAGGTGACTTTTTGTTTGAGGATGTAGAAGACCTTTGTTTTGGAGTTGGTTTTTGCTGATTATTGACATTTGAAGAAAGAGAAGTGTCAGACGTTTGTGAAGAATTGGATGAAGACTGTTTAGGATGAGAAGATTTTCCACTTGCTTTGTTGGGTTTGACGGTGAAAACCGGAAATTCTGTTCCGTCAGGCCAAGTGAAATCAGTTTGAGTTGCAAAGGATCTATTGGTTGTAGATGATTTAACTTTGTCAGCGTATGATGTTGTAGGAGTAGAGTTGTTAGAGGCAGAGACCATTTTTTTTGCTTCCTGATAGCTTATACCCTTTTCTACTTTAGTTTTCTGAATATCAAGCTCTGTTTTGTAAAATTGGCAGTTTCTGGAATTGGCCATATGATCTTGTCCGCAATTTACACATTTAACGTGGCCGTCACAATCAAAATTGGAGTGGCCCTCTACAGAACATTTGACACATTTTTCAGTACCTCTACATGAACTCTTACCGTGCCCAAATTTCTGGCATTTGAAGCAACGGGTAGGGTTAGGTATGAAAGTGTCAACTTTGATTCTGTAGGGACCTATGAAGATATGTTCAGGCACACGGGTAAGGTCAAAAGTGATGAGATAGGTGTTAAGTTTAATAATATTACCTTCATGTCGTTTTGTAAACCTTTTAACTTTGGAAACATTTTGGGATTTCAATTCTTCACATATATCTTCTTCTGTCAAATCAGCTAAATCACGGTCTCTGTCTCTAATCACACCTTGGCATGAATTCAGTGATCTATGAGGTGTAACAGAGATGTGGACATCAGAAATTGTTGTAAGAGAGAGTAAATTTTTGGACTGTTGTGATCTGAGACATTCAACTAGTAGATTTCCGTTTCTCATTTTTGTGACTTTTTTAAGTTGGCCGGCACAGCCTTGTAGTGTTTTTTGTATAACAAAAGGAGAAATTTTGGTGACAGGTTTTTGAGTGTTGACTGATGTAATTACTAAAAATTTAGGAAAATTGTCCGAAAAAGTATTTGGCAACTTAGCTGCATGTTCCTCATCATCACTATTATCTAATTTACGTTTGTTTGTGGATTGGTTTTGTTTTTTATTTTGAAATTCCATGGTGAAATATATATGATTCGTTACCCTAGCTCCCCGCCCACCTCGGAGCAGCATCAACACGATGTATGCTTGCCACATTTGCGACAAGCATGATGCATTCATCGCCTTGATGCACTCTAGCATCCATGATGGATACCAGAATACATCAAAACGATGCACGCCTGCCACATCTGCGACAAGCACTAGGGATACTAGAATAAGATACTCGCATGGAGTACCTTTTAAAGGGCGCAAGCCTTGTGCCAGGGGTTGCCCAGCAAGACAACCGCCCAAGGTAACATCCACACGATTGACCCATAAGCCACCGCCTTCTTGAACCCAACGTAATAAATGGTACTATTGTTGTACATTTTGGAAACAGGTCAAGTTCAAGGGCTTATCGTGACCAGCCGATTGATCAGGACCGGGCCCATCCGACCGCCCGTTTCAGATAAAGTAAGGGCCAAAGTGGCGTGTTTCAGCCACCAGGATCCCGTCCTCTATCCTTACGGGTATCCACACACGGCAAACATGTGGCCTCATTAAGCCGAGGAAGCCTTGCCCCATGAGCCACCGCCTTCTCCGTGTTTCCGTCAGTGGTCATCTTCCAAGACCCAGGAACCCAAACATCAACCTAGATACAGTGTTAACACCCATCCAAGGTATCATTGAGGGCTCCCTTTGATCTTTTCAAACAACCACGAGAAAACAGCAGAGGGCAAGACATGACCAGTAAATGGCTGACCGGGACCATCGAGCCATTGTTTGAACTGGGTGTACAAAAAATTTAAATTTTCCAAATTCAAAGTTCAAAAATGTATAACAAAAATAGTTGAAGGGGGAAAATATCATAAATAATATTTTAATTAAAAAGAAGTTTAATAACTATGCTTTGGAATTAAATATTCAGAAATAATAAATAGAAAACAACAACAATAACAAAAAGGAATTTCAAACTGAAAAGCAAAAATTAAACCTGTTAGAGTTTTGTGACCCATAAGCCAACACCAATCCCATATATCAGGAATTTAGAATTTAGACAACTGATTTAAGAAAGAGAAAAAATAAATAAATTATTGTAAGGAGATTGGTGTGACCAGCCGATTGACCGAATCGGGTCCATCCGGCCTCCCGTCTAGGTAAAGATTGTGCCCCAGATGGTGATCGGAACCGTTTTTCCGGCCATCCAGGAACACTCCCTATTACCGACACGGGTTTGCGACACACGGCAAACATGTCGCCTCTTTAGGGGCCTCTTACGCCAAGCCGAGGAGCTGTGGGCCTATTCTATTGTGACCCAAACACTATATGTAAACTTGGTTGAACGTGTAAATAACCAACACATTCGTGTAACGTGGTAAATGTGTGCGTGTAACTTGCGGATCGTTCGCGTGTGGTAAGAAACGTGCGATTTGAATCGTGTAATGTGTATGAGATTTAGTGATTAAGAGGTCCTATGAAGGGAAAATGTCTACTTGAGATGAACTTTCTGATTGTAGAAAGGAATACTTAAAAATCTGACATAGTAAAATATTTTACTTGATAAAATCAAGTATATATGTATTTATTGAAAATAAAATAGATCACTAAAAATAATTTATTGAAAATATAAATATTTCATTCAAATTTATACATTAGAGTTACATTTTCGGATAAACTTCAAGTTATATTATAATTTTATTTTATGTATAAATGTTTTACATAGAGAATATTAAATACTTTTATTCACTTGTAGTTTAATTATATTTTAAATGAATAAATAATAAAAAAAAATATCATAGTTATATCAACTATATACATTTATTACTATATATATTATCATGTCATATTTTATTTTATATTATTAATAAATATATAAATAAATACTTTTACAATTTAACTTATAAACAAACCATTAACTTTGTACATCTGAGGTAGATGTACACGTAGAATTTGTCCCTTCAGAGGAACTCTTAATCCCTTGTCTAATTAGATGTTGTTTTAGCCCAGTACTAGTTCGTAGAATACACACCCAAGACATGATGTTTTTTATTTGAAAGAAACCATAGTTGTGGCGTAATGTTTATTTTGCTGGCAACTTTATCATTATCATATCATTTTTGGCTAGTATGCCCTACAAAATTAGATTAAAATAACATGAAAAGTTTATTGATTTTAAATAAATTTAAGATATAATTTCACACTTCTGTTATAACGTTTAATAATTATCCTATTAAAAAAATCAGCATGTGCAAATAAATATTTGTATTTATGAAAAAAAGTTAAATGTGGACCGCTTAATTAAACCGCCTTCCTTTTATCGTACTTATTTATTTAAATTCAAATGCAATTTTAAATAGTTCACTGATATTAATATCTGGCATTAAATTTAATTAATTCGTTTCGTTAAATTCCGTTCTTATCTTACAAACAATTGTTATAAATCGCACGATCGACATCGTGTACCGTGTAACATGCATCCTGTGTTTTGCGTGTAACGTGCGAATGGTGTGCGTGTATCGTGCGAATGGTGTGCGTGTAAAGTGTGAATCGTGTGAATATGGTTTTGTGCGTTACACGCTTAACCATGTGTACATGCGCAATGTTAAATATTTTTTTTTATTTTAAAAACTCTGAGCCAACAAGTGTCAATTTCAAAAAATGTAAAATGAGCTTGTCGCCTAAACTTCATTTTGCACATTCTGCGAGGGTATTCTCCAACCCAGTCGTCAGACTTGTCTGACATGATTATTCATTGATTTGTTACAGAAATTACTAGTATTTCTCAAAATTCAAAAATAATAGAAATACTAAGGGTTCATTCCTTGTATTGCACATGGTAGATCTCCTTAGCTGAAATTTGGCTTTCTATTTCGGTATTGGCATTAAGTGTGCAATAAGGTTTTAGAATTTTGATTTTAATAGCTAGGGGCCACAGAGGTTGCTTTTTTAAACTCCTCTTTCATTTTTCCTTTTGTGCATTTTCTTTTCTTAAGTTTTGTCACACACTCAATGTAGATGTGTAATAATGATTTAGAATTTTGATTAACAAAAATTTGGTCCCATTATTTAAACATGATTGTCAAAGTGGTACACAGGGATACAACATATGGGGAATGCCCGTTGCCGACTGCCTCCATCTAGTTATTATTATTATTCCCGACTTGAACTTGTCCGAAAAATTATTCGGACACTGGTAGTCAATCTTGCTGAATCTTCGCAGGAAGGTAAGGTACTATGCCAAGATGTGCTGAATTACCTTAGAGTTTCAAAAAGGCCGATTTTTGACTTTCTAAAAAAAAATATGAACTTCATATCAACAGATCTCGGAAATCGTTTACTTGATGATTTCAATATTTTACAGAATCGTAGCCTCAATTTTCTTAATTCTTCTAATTTCCCAGGGGAGAAGTCACGAATGAAATTAAGAATTAGGGTCTGAAAAAATATATATCAGATAAGTACAGATAGTGATTTCTAAAACGTAATTAATCTTCGTCGGTTTTATAATTAAAGGTTATGTAAGACATGACAAGACGAGATTTATTGTATTTATATAATGGAATAACAAAAATCTAAATAAATTGAAACCACTCTATACCAGAAAAAAGAATGAAATGTCTCAACGCTTATATGTACTTTAAATTATTTTGAAGCGGAATAGATATGATGGCTGCAACGCACCGGGTTTATGTACCTACCATATTTTTTAAATTAAACCAAGTAAATTTAATTAGAAATGCAATGTCAAAAAATCTCCAGTTGAAAAATTATGCAATATTGTCAAAAGCAAAAAATTCTTCTTCAAACATAACTGTTATTAGCTGTCACATGCTGCCTTTTATTTTATTGTTGTATTTTGGGTTTTGAGTTTGACATATTCAGTATAGACTGGCCATGGTTGTTTCTATAAAGAAAGCGTTTGTAACACAGTTTTGATTTTAAGGATGATCGCTCGTCCAATAGGAAATAAATAGGATTTGAAATAGGTGTTTTAGTTTGAGAGAAAATATAAATAGTAAACAAATAAGCAAGAACAAAATATAGGTTCATGTGCTCATTTTATAGCTATAAGGCCTTGAAAATTTGCAGGAAATGGGTTTTCTCTGGATTTTTCATTGTCTTTGCATTGACAACTTCGGTCTCTCAAAAATGCATGAAAAAATAAAAAGGATTTCATAAAATTTTGTCAAATACCATTTGAAGGTATATATGACTGAATTATAAAAAAAAAAAGTGGGGGTTCATGGGCAAACATTCTATTTATTTATTTATTTAGTTGGGGTTTAACGCCGTTTTCAGCATATTTGGCCATTTCGCGGCGGCCCGTTTTTATTGGTGGAGGAAGCCGGAGTAACCGGAGAGAACCACCGACCTTCGATAGGAAAATTGGCAATCCTTGTCAATTAAGATCGGAGTGAAACACACCCCGCCACAGGTGAGATTCGAACTCACAACCCCAGCGTTGACAGGCTAGTGATCATAAGTAGTCATGACGACCTACCTAGACCACTCGGCCACCGAGGCCCCTGGCAAACATTCTACCAAGTTTGAAGAACCGGTACACAAAATAGGTACCATACTTATAGAATGTTCCTAAAAATTGACAAAGTTTCACAATCTGCAAATTCCGCAAAATTGTTCCATATATACAAACACTCCATCAAGTTTGAAGGCTCTGGATTGAAAACTGTAGGAGGAGTTGATTACACAAAATAGGTACCTTACTTTCCTCGTCCGACAGCCCGCCCGATATCCACATACTATAACCCCGATTTCACTCCTTGTAACCCGGCGAAAAATAGACAAGACAGCAAAGAAGCTATAGCACTTTATTGTGAACTCTACTTAACAACCGGGAGTGATATCAGGTGCTCCGGAAGGGTAAGCATGTCCTGTTTAGAAATTGACGACATAAATATGAGACAACATCAGGGAAATAAACTACGATTCTTGGCGTTTTGCATACAACTCGGATTACAGTTTAAAACCTCAACAAATGCACTCGTGACTAAAGTTTAAAAAAGAAAAAAAAATATGGGAACTGGGACTGGACATAAGGGGTAACGTGTGTTATTTGCCATTGATGAAGGGTAAGGTTGAAAGATTGTTGTCACAGCGGCTAGCAAAATGAATCAACTATGTTTTGTAAATTGTACACAATAAATTTTCTTTCGAATTTCATTGCAGGATTTTTACATCTACAATATCGACAAATTATCTTTTGATTTGTATTAAAAGTGCGAAGAGTGACATATGTTAAACCGTTATATTTGTATCAAACATTTGTTCAAAGATGCCGTGAGCATAAAGAAACATTTAATATCATGTGATAATGAATGTTACGCAAGATATGATTATTACTTTGTTACTGAAAATAATTATGTCAATCAATATTTCACCGAATATTAGGGTGCGAATGATAAAAATTTTAATAAACCTGAGTTCCTATTTACAACCAGCACACATTCTATGGTGCAGACAAAATGAATAAAGAATTACCTTAACATGGTGACGAATTAAATATTTTGACATATTCCGAAGCAATAATTCCTAAAGTAATGCCCTAGATGCTTAAAAAATAATTGCTGGTGTCTATCTCGAAAGTGCATAATGCAAGGATCTGAGTGTATACGAAGTGTTCAATTAATTTTTAACTGTATACATGGAACCTCCGTGGATTGATTGTTGCTTAACGCCTCGTCCACGCAAAAGGTCATATCGAGGCGAAAACTAGTTATTGAGATAAAAATCGGAGCAAGTAAAACAAAAGTTTATAAAACAAAATGAACTAACAATGAAAAAGGTCACAAGCTTAAAATTAAATTCAGTTTTCAAAATTCTTAAATATAATAGCGCATCTACAGGTTGTATGCAACCATTCTATATAGAAAATAAATTCCTAATCCCACAAGTGAAATTACAGTTGATGTCAGGACAAAATGTGACTGAAGGACGGACGGAGACAATCACTATGTCCACGACCATTTTTCGAAAGTGCAGTGATAACAATACAGCAGGGTACTCCAGACAAAAAGCAACGAAATAGCACGAGTTTGAATAATTTAATTAGAAAATAAAATAAAAACATGATAATGATACATAAAGGATGAGTTAAATTTAGTATAGGAGATGCCTTTTCTTTTAGAAATCGAAATTGGTTTCGACCAGGTAATTATATTTCAGGCAATTATTTCAGTTGGAAGGGATTACATAATCATGAAGAATAGTCCTTTTATAGATTGATTAAATTATTGTCTGGTGATGAGAATGATAAATGCATGCTCTACCGATAAAACATGTAGCGATCATCCTAAATAAGATAGATTGGAGAATGAATAAAATCTGTATGTTTGAACATACAGAAATAAATTTCAGACAGCAGAACACGCCTTTATGTTCCTGTATAAAGTCAGGATTTTAGCCAGCAGCCTCATGATTCATTTTTGATGGATGGATGAATTATTGTTTAACGTCCAGTGGCAACCAGTTGCATATCAGGACGAGAACATGTTGATATGATAATGAATATGATCCCTGCTTTGCACTAGACCAACACGCTAAGTCGGATTTTTAATGTGCTAGCTCACGAGGTAACTGTCCGCAAGAAGACATATCACCTCACTCGGACACATTATACCGACTCCGAGCCGACCAGTCTTTGCTCTTACTCTTAGATGCCGCGTGCTTGGCGGAGAAGCAGCAAATACTTATTTTAATGTCTTTGGTTTGACCCGGCCGGGGATCGAATCCGCGACCTTCCGCACACGGGGCGAGCACGCTACCACGAGACCACAGAGGCGGTCGATTCATTTTTGCCTTTTATATATTCGTGCATAACATTTATTTCAATCATTTTGGATTAAGATGAATTTTGTCACATACATTTTAAGGAGCTATATAAATCTATGCATAGTGGACATGTTTTTGTGCTGAAGACAGTTCGAACACCTGATTTTGCACTTTAAAAATTCCCTTTCGGAAATTATCCATTTTCTTCTTTTGTTGTTAAATGATTATATTATGATTGATACTTTAAAATAGGTTACAAAATTGTAAAATGTGTTAAAATTAAGGAGGATCTCCCTCGTGCACAGCACTGTCCTTGGATGTTTTGGCTTCACCCCTTTTGGTAATTTTGGTATTTTTGAATTTTCTCTTCAACCGTTTGGATGTTTGTTTTTGTTTTCGAAAATTTTAGGTAAGTCGACAAAATGTGCAAATCTTCTGCATTAAAAATTGGTATCAAAAAATTGTATGATGGTATTATGATACTATCTGCAAAGTATTTGATGCATTGTCACATATATATTTTTTAGCTAACCTGGCCAGAGCTTTTGCCATCACTTGGCGTCCGTCGTCCGTAAACTTTCACATATTGATCATCTCCTCTAAAACCAATGGAGCAAATTTAACTAAACTTTACAGGAATGATGTGTGGAAGGTCCTTTACTAAGATTGCCGACATTTTTCCGATCCGCTGTAAACATGGCTGCCAGTGCAGGACATAGTTTAACATTGGGCCCTATGGGAAATCATGTTAAAGTTCATCTTTTCTAAAACTACTTGAGCAAATTTAACCAAACTTTACAGAAATGATGTATGGAAGGTCCTTTACTAAGACTGCAGAAATGTTTCCGATCCGCCAAAAAACATTGCTGCCAGAGCAGGACATAGTTTAACATTGGACCCTATGGGAAAACATGTTAAAGTTCATCTCCTCTGAAACTACTTGAGCAAATTTAACCAAACTGTTCTGGAATGATGTATGGAAGGTCCTTTAGAGGGATTGCTCATTTCGTTCGAATGCGACAAACATCATGGCTGACAGCAGGAACATGGTTTAAAATACATGCCTATAGAAAAAAACATTTTGACCATCTCCTCTAAAACTATAATGGCAAATTGAATAAAACTGTACTGGAATGATGTATGGAAGGTCAGTTACAAAGTTCGCTCATTATGTTCAAATCTGAGAAAAACATGGCCGCCAGAGGGGAAATACTTTTAAGTTTGGACCCTATGAGAAAAATATATTTTGAAAATCTGCTCTGAAACTTTTGAAGCAAATTCAACCAAAGAATTAATGGAAGTTTTGTCAGGTGAGCGATACAGGGCCTCTAGTTTTCATATATAATTGATATGAAGTGAATGTCAAACATTTATTAATATCTAAAATTCCTTGCGTACAACGTGTACAATGCGCATTCTTGTTTACCTTTTTAGCTCACATTGCCTTTACCTTGCCAAAGGCAATGTGAGCTTCTGTCATCACTTGGCGTCCGTCCGTCTGTAAACTTTTACATTTTCATCTTCTCCTTCGAATCCCCTGGACCTACTAAACTGAAACTTGGCCTGTAGCTTCTATAGAAGATCCTTTACAAAGTTTCACAAATCATCCCGCGGTATGTGAAACAAAATGGCCGCTGTGAGCATTTACATGTTCTGATTGGTCGATTGATTGATTGATTGATTGATTATTGTTTTACGCCGTGTGGGCGACATTGAAGCCATATCACGGCGAGAACTAATTAAATTAAGTACTATGTTAAAACGAATACTATGTAAAACGAATGAACTATTTACAAATAATATTTAAGGAGACAATAAAACAATAAAACAATACAAGAGAAACACTCAAAATCAAAGATACTATCACAGACAAAATTTGGAAAATAATATCACAGATACGCTATTAAATAAACATCATTCAAAACATATGAACAAATTAAAAATTATTGGACTTTATTCAAGAATGTCGGACTATATTCTCGAATACAGTCCAACGTCTTTTAAATACTGTAAAATACGGTTGCCAGCAACCTTTGTAAACAAGTCTTTCATATTGTTGACTGTGTAGTACCGACTAATAATGTCGGATTTATCTACACAGTCAATTAAAAGATGTTTAATACTATGTCGACATTGGCACGGAATACACTCAGGAGGCGGCTCATTCTATAAAATAAAAGAATGAGTCGTCCTGGTGTGGCCAATGCGACATCTAGTTAAAACCACTTGTTCTCCCCGGCTTCTGCCGAAGAAACAAATACTTGTGCCAACAGTTGGCTGAATAGCATGCAATTTATTGTCTGTAAGCAGATCCCACTGGGACTGCCACAGACGTACAACATATTTATAAATCAAAGGTTTAAAATCAGTATACGGCACTGACATATTAGTAACTGGGTCATTTAAAGCATCCTTCGCTATACTATGTACGACTGTGTTTCCTCGGATACCAATGTGACTTGGTATCCAGATAAAAACTATTTCTTTGCCCATTTGGACAAGTCTTTTATAGAACTCAATAATATGGGCAATTAAAGGGTTTTTATATTTCTGACCTTCTATAGCCAACAAACATGAAAGAGAATCTGAGCAAATAAGGAATTTCAGTTTATCAGACGTTCTGACAAATTTCAAAGCAAGAATGATGGCTCTAGCTTCTGCAGTAAATATTGAACTGGAAGATGGAAGACGGAGAGTTGCTGCTTGCTGCCCATGGACAGCTGCGGCAGCCACTTTGTCCCCGTCCTTGGATCCATCAGTATAAATTGAGTCATGAAATGCAAATTTTGATTTGATTTCAGCAAAATTTTGCTGAATTATAATTGGGTTTGTTTCAGACTTTTTATATTTTCTGAGGTCAAAAATAAATTTAGGTTTGGGTACAAGCCAAGGTGGCGATTGAGGTATATTAATAGGGGCTATTTCATCAAGGTTTAAGTTAGAACCAGAAATATGTGGTTTCATCCGAATACCAAATGGAGGAATTTTATTTTCATGTTGTTCAAATATATCCTCATAGAGAGGATTGAAAACACAGTCGTAGGCAGGATTTGAAGGATATGCTTTTAGCTTGGTTAAGTATTGTAAACCAAGTTTTATCCGACGATTATAAAGAGACGGCTCGTTCGCCTCTACATATAAACTCTCCACAGGAGATGTTCTGAACGCCCCCAAGGCCAAACGTAGGCCTTGGTGGTGAACAGTATCTAAAATCTTTATATAGGATTTGCGAGCAGATCCATATATAATGGAACCATAATCAAGTTTTGATCGTACAAGTGATCGGTATAAATTTAACAAAATGTTTTTATCAGCACCCCAGTCAGTGCTAGAAACAACTTTTAAAATAGCCAATGCCTTCAAGCATTTAGCTTTAAGCATTTTGATATGGGGTAGAAAGGTAAGTTTACTGTCAAAAAGTAACCCAAGGAATTTAGTTTCTTTAACTACTTTAATAGGTACATTGTAGAGTTTGAGTTCAGGGTCTGGATGTAATTTTCTTTTATTACAGAAATGCATGCAGAGAGTTTTTGATGCGGAAAATTTAAATCCATTTTCTGTTGCCCATTTTTCAATTTTATTAAGAGATAACTGCAATTGACGTTCTATGCTGTTCATATTTTTAGCTCTGCAACAAATCAAAAAGTCATCAACATAGAGAGAGCCTTCGACATTGTTTTGCAAGGTTTTTGCAAGACTGTTAATTTTGATACTAAAGAGAGTAACCGAGAGAATGCTTCCCTGGGGTACACCCATCTCTTGTTCAAACGGATCAGACAATGTTGTATTGACCCTGACTTTGAACTCCCTGTCAGATAAAAAGTTATCGATAAATGTAGGTAACCTACCTTTCAAGCCCATATCGTTTAAATCCTTTAAAATACCATATTTCCAAGTGGTGTCATATGCCTTTTCCAGATCGAAAAAGACAGACACCACATGTTCACCTTTTGCAAACCCGTTACGAATGAATGATTCGAAGCGAACAAGATGATCCAACGTGCTTCTGCCTTGCCGGAATCCGCACTGTATACTGGACAGGAGACCATTCGTCTCAAGAAACCAGACAAGGCGGTCGTTGATCATCCGTTCCATTGTCTTACAGACGCAACTTGTGAGGGCAATTGGCCGATAATTCGACGGTTCAAAATGGTCCTTCCCAGGTTTTGGAATAGGGATAACTGTGGCTAGCTTCCAGATGGAAGGCAAGTCACCAGATTCCCAGACATTATTGAGCAGATCCAAAAGAGTTTTTAAAGAAGTATCAGGAAGATGTTTCAAAAGTTTATAGTGAATATCATCAGGACCACATGCTGTGTCATGTGCTTTTGCCAGAGAGTTTTTGATTTCATTCAAAGAGAAAGGGCGGTTGTAGTCTTCAGAATTTTTTGATCGAAAGTTGAGTTTAGTTTTTTCTGTTCGGTTTTTAATATGTTGAAATTCCTGAGAATAATTTTGAGAAGAGGAATTTTTAGAAAAAGTTTCACCAAGTTTTTGAGCGATGTCATTTTGAGATGTCAAAAGAGTTTGTCCATCTTTGAGATGGTGAAGATTAGTTTTCCTGTTTTTTCCTTTAATTTTTTGAATAAAATTCCAAACCTTGTTCATTGGTGTATGGGAATTTATTTTAGAGACGAAGTTTTGCCAAGATTTTCGTCTCTTTTGTTTAAATGTTCGACGTGCTTTCGCACGGAATATACGGAGATTACTTAAATTACCTTGGGTTGGATGCAAATTGAACCGTCGTTCGGACTTTTTTCTGTTTTTCGTCGCTTCCTCAAAGTCATCATCAAACCATGGTTTGCTAGGTTGTTTTGGATTTGTCGAGGTTTTAGGAATGGTTCTTTCCGCTATCGATACCAACATTTCGCTAAATTTGAGAATTGGATTACTTATACTGTCGAAAGTGTCTTCTCTCAGTTCATCTCGGCAGAGTTGTTCGAACAAAGGCCAATTGGCTTTGTCAAATTTCCAGCGAGCAACTCTCTCCGAAGACGTTGGAAATAGATTCTCCAAAATAACTGGAAAGTGGTCACTTCCACACAAATCATCGTGGACTCGCCATGAATAATCCAATAATAACGAAGGGTCACATAGTGTTAGATCAATAGCGGAATAAGCACCATTCCCTGGATGGAGGTAGGTGTCTGATCCATCATTAAAAATGCACAGTTCTTCCTGATTAACAAAATCTTCAATCCTCTTGCCTTTATCATTTAAAGAGTTACTGCCCCATATAGGATTATGTGCGTTAAAATCGCCCATAAGAAGAAATGGGGCAGGTAATTGATCTGTCAAAGATTTTAGTTGAGAAACATTTAAGGAAGAATTAGGAGGAATATAAACAGAACATAAAGTTATAGTTTTACTCAGAGAAAGTCGAACTGCAACTGCCTGTAAGTCAGTGTTTAGATTTATTTGACTGTGAATGACACCATTTTTAATAAGGATAGAAGAGCCGCCAGCAGCTCTTTCATCCTTTTTAACATGGGTACTGTACAGAGAATAATCTTTAATATTTACTTGATCATTTTCTTTTAAATGAGTTTCTTGTAGGCAAAAGGCAACAGGAATGAAGGTTTGGATAAGTAAGGATAGTTCAATTAAATTGATTTTTAAACCTCGACAATTCCATTGGATAATATTGTTCATTATTTAGGTGGACGGATGGGGGAGTAACCCTTTTTTGTTCGTTCGTTTGATCTACAGCGCCTGCCACCCGAGGCGCTGGAGTCAATCGCTGATGGAGGAGAATCCTTCGATAGAACTAAGGGATCACCCCAGATTGACTCCAGATTTTCAATGGGAGTTGTATCCATTTGGTCAGAGTCTAGATCGACTTCGTCGTCAAACTCTGAGCACAAATCTCTAAACCTGTTAAACTTAAAATTTTTATCAGCCTTTGTTTGGCGATTAGAAAGTTGTTTGTTTTTTAACTTATCAGAAGACGAGGATCTTGTGTTTTTCTGTGAAGACGGCGGATTTTGAGGTTTCTTATCTGAAGATGTGGAAGTTCTGTGTTTAGCTGATGATTTTGGTTGATTTTTTGTAGATAGAGTACTAGATGTTTGTGATGAATTAGACTGTGTAGATTGGGAAGTTTTCCCTTTCGAGAAATTGGATTGAGAAAGGAGAACTGGGAGTTCTGATTCAACAGGCCATGTGTAATCAGTTTGAGTTGCAAATGATCGAGTGCTTTGGGGTTGTTTAACTTTATCAGCATAAGATGTGGTTTGAGTAGAGTTATTCGCGGCAGAGATAAGTCGTTTAGCTTCTTGATAGCTAATGTTCTTGTCAGCTTTTGTTTTCTGTATTTCAAGTTCTTTTATGTAGAATTGACAGTTCCTGGAATTCGCCATATGATCTAAACCACAGTTTACACATTTGATGTGGCCGTCACAATCAAAACTGGAATGTCCCTCTACAGAACATTTGACACATTTTTCCGTACCTCTACATGAACCCCTACCGTGTCCAAATTTCTGGCATTTGAAGCAACGAGTAGGGTTAGGTACGTATTTGTCAACTTTGATTCTGTAGGGTCCGATATAGATATGTTCCGGCACACTTGGGAGATTGAAGGTAATGAGATATGTGTTAAGTTTAATGATCTTATCTTCTGATTTTTTTGTAAATCGTTTGATTTTTGAGACATTTTGAGATTCGAGTTCTGCGCAGATTTCTTCTTCGGATAAATCGGATAGATCACGATCTCTGTCGCGAATAACTCCTTGGCATGAATTGAGTGTTCTGTGTGGAGTGGCTGAGATTTGAACATCAGAAATTTTGGTTAGAGATAGAAGATTTTTAGATTGTTGAGGTCTAATACATTCAATGAGTAAACTTCCATTTTTCATTTTAGATACCTTTTTGACTTGACCAGCATAGCTCTGAATTGTTTTTTGAAGTAGAAATGGCGAAAGTTTGGTAATCTGTTTTTCCGAATTTACGGCAGTCAGTACAATAAATCTTGCGAATGTGTCTGGAGCTGTATTTGCTTGTTTTGTTGGAGGATCCTCGTCGTCACTGTTTGTACATTTTCTTTTCGAACTTGTTGGTTTTGGGGGGTTTTCTGTAGAAGCCATGGTGATTATATAATGATTCGTTACCCCTGCTCCCCGCCCGCCCCGGAGCAGCACCAATATGATGTATACTTGCCGCATATGCGACAAGCACTAGGGCTACAGGGATAAGATACTCGCATAGAGCACTTCTGTTCGGACGCAAGCTTCGTGCCAGGGGTTACCTGACGAAACAACCGTCCGAAGTAACATCTACACGATTGACCCATAAGCCACCGCCTTCTTAAACCATCCTATATAAATGGTACTATTGTTGTACATTTTGGTAACAGGACAGTTCAAGGGCTTGGCGTGACCAGCCGATTGGTCGCGACCGGGCCCATCCGACCTCCCGTTTCAGATAAAGTATGGGCCAAAGTGGCGTGTTTCAGCCACCAGGATCCCGTCCTCTATCCTTACGGGTATCCACACACGGCAAACATGTGGCCTCATTAAGCCGAGGAAGCTTTGTCCCATCAGCCACCGCCTTCTCTGCGCCTCCATCAGTGGTTGTCATCCCAAGATCCCAGAACCCGAACATCAACCTCAAACGATACTCCATTGCAGTCCACCATCCCATCCCAGTGTATCTCGGTTTCATATAGGGTTCATCTGGATCTTTTCAGACAACCACGAGAAGACAGCAGAGGGCTAGACATGACCAGTTACTGGCTAAATCGGGACCATCGAGCCATTCATGAGCTGGTTGTATTAAAAATGTATCAAAATATAACCAAACTTTCAGTAGGATTGAACAAATCGTACCGGTGTTGCCTAAACCATTAATTACGTTATTTGGAATTATGTAAACAAAAAACATAAGAAAAATAAGAAAAATAAATAACAAGCCAATACAAATGTAGGAAATTTTGTACATATTGAAGTTTGACCCTTAAGCCACCACCATTCCGTCATGTAGCAATTTGGAATTCCGATTTCAGTGAGGAGAAAAAAAACATATATAATGTTGTATAAGGGATTGATGCGACAAGCCGATTGACCGAATCGGGTCCATCCGGCCTCCCGTCTAGGTAAAGATTGTGCCCCAGATGGTGATCGGAACCGTTTTTCCGGCCATCCAGGAACACTCCCTATTACCGACACGGGTTTGCGACACACGGCAAACATGTCGCCTCTTTAGGGGCCTCTTACGCCAAGCCGAGGAACTGTGGGCCTATTCTATTGTGTCCCCGGGACCCACACGGGGGCTGATTGGTCGAAATTTAAAACTTCTCCTATGAAACCGTAAAGCCAAATGAACTGATTTTTGGTATGGAGCATCTATGGAAGGCCCTTTACAAAGTTTATATAATTCATCTTGGTCCGTGAAACCAAATGGCCGTCATGAGCATTTACATGTTCTGCTTGGTAGGAATTTAAAACTTCTTCTCTGAAACCGTAAAGCCAAATGAACTGATTTTTGGTATTGAGCATCTATGGAAGGTCATTTACAAAGTTTGCATAACTCATCCCGGTCTGTGAAACACAAAATGGCCGTCATGAGCATTCACATGTTCTAATTGGTCGAAACTAAAAACTCCCCTGTGAAACCGTAAAGCCAAATGAACTGATTTTTGGTAAGGAGCATCTATGAAAGGTCCTTTACAAACTTTCCATAAATCTTTCTAGTCCGTGAACAAAATGGCCGCAGAAACCTTTATATGTTCTGATTGGTCGAAATTTAAAACTTTTCCTCTGAAACCGTTCGGCCAATGAACTTATACTTTGTATGAAGCATTTATGGAAGATCATTTACAAACTTTCCAGAAATCAATTAGTCTGTCAAATCAGATCAAAAGTTTATGACTCCCAGGTGACCGATACAGGCTCAGCCCACTGAGCCTCTTGTTTATATAAGATCGTAACCAAAACTAATACCAAAAATATTGTGAGTAATATTCCCCAGGATTGACTTTGTTGAACTTCACGACGGGTGCCGTATACGGAGCAGGAACTGCTTACCTTTCCGGAGCACCTGGGTTCACTCCTGTTTTTTATAGGAGTTCGTGTTGTTCATTGTTTTTTTAGTTTTCTGTGTTTGATTGTTGTGCTTGTTGTTGTTCATTTGTCTTCCCGGTTTTGTCTGTCCAATGGATTACGTTTTTTGATTGCTCCTTAGGTAAATTTGTCCTTTTTATATTGATTTATTCAATGTTTGCTTAATGTCCAGTGGCAAATATTATATGCTTCTCAAGGACGAGAACCGGTTCAACAATTTAGCAAACAATTCAAATAGGGATTAGACGGGAAAAAGGGGACTGCCACTGTAAATGGGTGGATGGTTGGGAAACATCGAATAATTTAGTCTTCGTCTTCTGTAGTGGCCATTAACCTACTATTTTTCGAAAACAAAAGAAGAGGTCTTTAACATGCCGGGAGTTGGACATTCTCCAAACATGTTACCCACTATTGTCCGTAGTCAGGCTTTCCGTATTATGACTTGACTACCCCCAACGAAAGGGTCTACCATATCAAACCGGATATAAGAGTAACCACACACACAAAGCATGATAGGGAGGGACTGTTTGCTTCACTTTGGAAGAAACTATCAAAAGTTAATCAGTAGATACATAAAGGTAAATATAATCACACAATCATGAGGCAAACCCGAAATGGCCCCAACCAAAACAAACAAGTAAATTATTCAGCGGACATAACACTATTTCCAGTCATGAATATGTTTAAAAATTACAGGATTTACCTACAATTTGTAGGCAATACAAGGTACTGGCCACAACGTTCCTTAATAAGGATAAACTAACATAAAATATGCTACGAGACAAAAATAAAATCACAAATAAATACACTGTATTATCATATACTTATAGTAAATAACTTACAAAATTTACTTTGTAATAAAGGGGATAAAATTCCCTTTTTATGTTTTTTCCGAACATTTAGCTTTGCGGGCTGCATGATATGAATTTGTTATCTATTATCAACTGCTTCAAGAAATTATCACATTCCTTTTCGTCAAGACTGAGCGATTCCCGGAGATTGTTTAAAAAATGGCAGACCTTGACGACGCAGACGATAGTGGTCTGTCAAACCAAGTCCAAAATGAAGTCGACGAACCACTAGAATTCGTAGAGGCTATGAAAAACAAAAACACCAAACGCAAGACTGGAACCGACTTTAACATATTTATAAAATGGTTAACTGGAAACGCAGAATATAAAATCATTGGGCAAATTCCAGTATCTGAACTTAACAAACTTCTAGCTCGTTTCTTTAAAAGTCACACAATCTGATGGTACTACTTACGAACCAGGAACTGTGAAAGCGTTCCAGAGCAGCATCTCCAGATACCTTACAGATAAACTGAACATTAGCATCATCAGAGATAAAGAATTATATCATTCTAGGAAGGTTCTATCCGCAAAGATGACAAAAATGAAGTCACTTGGATTAGGTGCAAAGAAAATGGGTCAAAGACACAAATGGCCGGGTTGCTGGGTGTTTACTGTAGTGGTGACAAAGGTGATTTCAAGATCATATTGCACATTGGCAGTCATGAATATTTATATAGACAAAATCAGACACATTGTATGTTGGTGTACGAGCACAGAGGCAGCCATCAATTTAATTAGAAATAGGTGAAGTAAGCAATATTTGATTTGATTACATGTTGATAAACACTTGTTTGGAAAAATGGGAAATAATTCCTGAAATAATTCCATAAAGTGAGGTGCACATCTTCAATATATATAGAAACATTCTATGAAGTTTCAAGGATGTGGGTGAAAAACTGTAGGAGGAGTTGATTTCACAAAATAGGTACCCTCTATTGAAGATGTCAATAAAAAACGACTAAGTTCCAAAGTTTGGAAAAATGGGAAATAATTCCTGAAATAATTCCATAAAGTGAGGTGCACATCTTCAATATATATAGAAACATTCTATGAAGTTTCAAGGATGTGGGTGAAAAACTGTAGGAGGAGTTGATTTCACAAAATAGGTACCCTCTATTGAAGATGTCAATAAAAAACGACTAAGTTCCAAAGTTTGGAAAAATGGGAAATAATTCCTGAAATAATTCCATAAAGTCAGGTGCACATCTTCAATATATATAGAAACATTCTATAAAGTTTCAAGGATGTGGGTGAAAAAATGTAGGAGGAGTTGATTTCACAAAACAGATACCCTCTATTGAAGATGTCAATAAAAAACGACTAAGTTCCAAAGTTTGGAAAAATGGGAAATAATTCCTGAAATAATTCCATAAAGTCAGGTGCACATCTTCAATATATATAGAAACATTCTATGAAGTTTCAAGGATGTGGGTGAAAAACTGTAGGAGGAGTTGATTTCACAAAATAGGTACCCTCTATTGAAGATGTCAATAAAAAACGACTAAGTTCCAAAGTTTGGAAAAATGGGAAATAATTCCTGAAATAATTCCATAATGTCAGGTGCACATCTTCAATATATATAGAAACATTCTATGAAGTTTCAAGGATGTGGGTGAAAAAATGTAGGAGGAGTTGATTTCACAAAATAGGTACCCTCTATTGAAGATGTCAATAAAAAACGACTAAGTTCCAAAGTTTGGAAAAATGGGAAATAATTCCTGAAATAATTCCATAAAGTCAGGTGCACATCTGCAATATATATAGAAACATTCTATGAAGTTTCAAGGATGTGGGTGAAAAACTGTAGGAGGAGTTGATTTCACAAAATAGGTACCCTCTATTGAAGATGTCAATAAAAAACGACTAAGTTCCAAAGTTTGGAAAAATGGGAAATAATTCCTGAAATAATTCCATAAAGTCAGGTGCACACCTTCAATATATATAGAAACATTCTGTAAAGTTTCAAGGATGTGGGTGAAAAAATGTAGGAGGAGTTGATTTCACAAAATAGGTAGACTCTATTGAATATGTCAATAAAAAAACGACTAAGTTCCAAAGTTTGGAAAAATGGGAAATAATTCCTGAAATAATTCCATAAAGTGAGGTGCACATCTTCAATATATATAGAAACATTCTATGAAGTTTCAAGGATGTGGGTGAAAAACTGTAGGAGGAGTTGATTTCACAAAATAGGTACCCTCTATTGAAGATGTCAATAAAAAACAACTAAGTTCCAAAGTTTGGAAAAATGGGAAATACTTCCTGAAATAATTCCATAAAGTCAGGTGCACATCTTCAATATATATAGAAACATTCTATAAAGTTTCAAGGATGTGGGTGAAAAAATGTAGGAGGAGTTGATTTCACAAAATAGGTACCCTCTATTGAAGATGTCAATAAAAAACGACTAAGTTCCAAAGTTTGGAAAAATGGGAAATAATTCCTGAAATAATTCCATAAAGTCAGGTGCACATCTTCAATATATATAGAAACATTCTATAACGTTTCAAGGATGTGGGTGAAAAAATGTAGGAGGAGTTGATTTCACAAAACAGGTACCCTCTATTGAAGATGTCAATAAAAAACGACTAAGTTCCAAAGTTTGGAAAAATGGGAAATAATTCCTGAAATAATTCCATAAAGTGAGGTGCACATCTTCAATATATATAGAAACATTCTATGAAGTTTCAAGGATGTGGGTGAAAAACTGTAGGAGGAGTTGATTTCACAAAATAGGTACCCTCTATTGAAGATGTCAATAAAAAACGACTAAGTTCCAAAGTTTGGAAAAATGGGAAATAATTCCTGAAATAATTCCATAATGTCAGGTGCACATCTTCAATATATATAGAAACATTCTATAAAGTTTCAAGGATGTGGGTGAAAAAATGTAGGAGGAGTTGATTTCACAAAATAGGTACCCTCTATTGAAGATGTCAATAAAAAACGACTAAGTTCCAAAGTTTGGAAAAATGGAAAATAATTCCTGAAATAATTCCATAAAGTCAGGTGCACATCTGCAATATATATAGAAACATTCTATGAAGTTTCAAGGATGTGGGTGAAAAACTGTAGGAGGAGTTGATTTCACAAAATAGGTACCCTCTATTGAAGATGTCAATAAAAAACGACTAAGTTCCAAAGTTTGGAAAAATGGGAAATAATTCCTGAAATAATTCCATAAAGTCAGGTGCACATCTTCAATATATATAGAAACATTCTATAAAGTTTCAAGGATGTGGGTGAAAAAATGTAGGAGGAGTTGATTTCACAAAATAGGTACACTCTATTGAATATGTCAATAAAAAAACGACTAAGTTCCAAAGTTTGGAAAAATGGGAAATAATTCCTGAAATAATTCCATAAAGTGAGGTGCACATCTTCAATATATATAGAAACATTCTATGAAGTTTCAAGGATGTGGGTGAAAAACTGTAGGAGGAGTTGATTTCACAAAATAGGTACCCTCTATTGAAGATGTCAATAAAAAACGACTAAGTTCCAAAGTTTGGAAAAATGGGAAATACTTCCTGAAATAATTCCATAAAGTCAGGTGCACATCTTCAATATATATAGAAACATTCTATAAAGTTTCAAGGATGTGGGTGAAAAAATGTAGGAGGAGTTGATTTCACAAAATAGGTACCCTCTATTGAAGATGTCAATAAAAAACGACTAAGTTCCAAAGTTTGGAAAAATGGGAAATAATTCCTGAAATAATTCCATAAAGTCAGGTGCACATCTTCAATATATATAGAAACATTCTATGAAGTTTCAATGATGTGGGTGAAAAACTGTAGGAGGAGTTGATTTCACAAAATAGGTACCCTCTATTGAAGATGTCAATAAAAAACGACTAAGTTCCAAAGTTTGGAAAAATAGGAAATAATTCCTGAAATAATTCCATAAAGTGAGGTGCACATCTTCAATATATATAGAAACATTCTATAAAGTTTCAAGGATGTGGGCGAAAAAATGTAGGAGGAGTTGATTTCACAAAATAGGTACACTCTATTGAATATGTCAATAAAAAAACGACTAAGTTCCAAAGTTTGGAAAAATGGGAAATAATTCCTGAAATAATTCCATAAAGTGAGGTGCACATCTTCAATATATATAGAAACATTCTATGAAGTTTCAAGGATGTGGGTGAAAAACTGTAGGAGGAGTTGATTTCACAAAATAGGTACCCTCTATTGAAGATGTCAATAAAAAAACGACTAAGTTCCAAAGTTTGGAAAAATGGGAAATAATTCCTGAAATAACTCCATAAAGTGAGGTGCACATCTTCAATATATATAGAAACATTCTATGATGAAGTTTCAAGGATGTGGGTGAAAAACTGTAGAAGGAGTTGATTTCACAAAATAGGTACCCATTTTCCCCGCCCGCCCGCCGCCGCCGCCCGCCGCCCGCCCGACATTCACCATACTATAACCCGGATTTGCACTCTGTGCAACCCGGCCAAAAAGGAAATCGGAACCTTTCACCACTCAAGAACTCAATATTTTGTATGAAAAACTTCAGCTTGGTGCAGGAAAATATTCTAAAATAATTGAAGTTTTCAAAAAGAGATTGAAAAATGGTTTTGGTTGTCAGAGCTATTATTATACATTGTAAACACGATTGATATTTATTTTTTGCTACATGTACAAAACAAATGTATCTACCTATCCTGTTATTCTTCACTATGTTACCTTCAACAGACATATTTGTTGGCCATAAACTAACTTTAATACAAGAGGTAAACATACATATGTACCATAGCAAAAAACACAAAAATGAACATATATCTGAAATAATTGCATTAAAAAACAATATTATATAACTTTATTTCAGGTAATCCAGTTGCACTGATTCAAACTGTATGGCTTAACAACTACTTACACTTTGGTTTATGGTCCCGTGAAGAGCCCACTACATTACTAAGACAAGAACTGGTGCTACAAGAGAAGCCAGGCCATTTCCAGGATTGATTGATTGATTCATTGTTGCTTAACGTCCAGTGGCAAATATTTCATGCTTCTTCAGGACGAGAACCAGTTCAATTTATGAAACAATTAAAATAGGGGTGGGACAGGGCACAAAGGGGGACCAATTTTGACTGCCACTGTAAAATGAGGATGGTTGGGTAGGATCGGATAATAGCCTTCTCTAGAGGCATCAGCCTACTCTTTTTCGAAAACTACAGAAGGGGTCTTTAGCGTGCAGGAAGTGTAACATTCTCCAAACACGTTACCTACTATGGTTCGCGGTCAGGCTTTCCGTATTGACCTGACAACCCCTCAACGAGAGGGTCTCCCCTATCCGCCACCCGGGACCCGCTAGGCAGCTCTGTGGGTTGACCTCCCGTGACCCATCACAGGTGCCTAGTCAACCTATGAGTGATTGATTGATTGTTGTTTAATGCCGTAAGGACAGTATTGTAGCCATACCACGGCGAAAACTGATTAGAATACGATTGTATTAAAACAAATAGTGTATAAAATGGATTGACTATTTACAAATAAAAGACAGGAGTAAACAGAAAACAAGTATCATAAACTTTTTAAAAAAAAATACAATGACACTATTGATTGATTGATTGTTGTTTAACGCCGCAAGGACAGTATTGCAGCCATACCACGGCGAAAACTGATTCGAATACGATTGTATTAAAACAAATAGTGTATAAAATAAATTGACTATTTACAAATAAAAGACAGTAATAAACAGTAAAACAAGTATCACAATGACACTATCACAGGTAATATTTTCAAAACAAAATAAACAATATCACAGATAAGCTATCACATATTCATAAAATGACAATCATATAACAGAATTCGGTAAGGACCATACTCGAGAACAGTCATAGACTATATTCTCGAATATAGTCCAACGTCCTTCAAATATTTTAAAATCTGGTCGCCAGCGACAATTGTAAATAGATCTTTCATATTATTGACTGTATAGTACCGACTAATGATGTCGGATTTATCTACACAGTCAATTAAAAGATGCTGAATACTATGTCGACATTGGCAAGGTATACATTCAGGAGGCGGCTCATTCTCCAAAATAAAAGAATGAGTCGTCCTGGTGTGGCCAATGCGACATCTAGTTAAAACAACTTGGTCTCTTCAGCTTTTGCCAAAGAAACAAACATTCTTGCCAACAATTGGCTCTATAGAATGTAATTTATTGTCTGTAAGCAGATCCCACTGGGACTGCCACAGACGTAAAACATATTTGTATATTAAAGGTTTAAAATCAGAAAAAGGCACGGACATATTAGTTATGGGGTCATCTAAAGCATCCCTCGCTATTCTATCTACGACTGTGTTTCCCTTAATACCAATATGACTTGGTACCCAGAGAAAAATGATTTCTTTGCCCATTTGGACAAGTCTTTTATAAAATTCAATAATATGGGCAATTAAAGGGTTTTTATATTTCTGACCTTCTATAGCCATTAAACACGAAAGTGAATCTGAACAAATAAGAAATTTAAGTTTTTCAGATGTTCTAGCAAACTTTAAAGCAAGAATTATGGCTCTAGCTTCAGCAGTAAAAATGGAACTGGAGGATGGAAGACGGAGAGTTGCTGCTTGCTGTCCATAGACAGCAGCGGCAGCCACTTTGTCCCCGTCCTTCGACCCATCAGTATAAATAGAATCATGAAATTCAAACTTTGATTTTATTTCTGCAAAGTGTTGCTGAATAAGAATAGGGTTTGTTTCGGACTTTTTATATTTTCTTAGGTCAAAAATAAACATAGGTTTGGGTACAAGCCAAGGTGGTGATTGAGGTATATTAATGGGGGCAATTTCATCAAGGTTGATGTTACAACCAGAAATATGCGCTTTCATCCGGATACCAAACGGAGGAATTTTATTTTCATGTTGTTCAAATATGTCCCCATAGAGAGGTTTGAAAACACAGTCGTAGGCAGGATTTGATTGATTGATTGATTGATTATCGTTTAACGCCACGTCGACGCAAAAAGGTCATATCGTGGCAGAATCAGATTCATTATCATAAAAATAATCCAAATAAGATGAAGTATAATAAAACAAAATATATATTCACAAGTAAAAAGGCACATTAAAAAGATTGCTAAACAATAAAAACTTTTTTATAGCAAAGATAGATAAGTACCACGATTTCGATTATTAAAACAGTTGTACACAGTTTAAAAATATCAAATATTAAATAATCAAATTAATAAACTATCACAGATAAACAGGTAAATTGAAAACCAAAAAATTAAAACTATTAAACATTTGGTTTGGACTATATTCTAGAATATAGTCCAACATCCTTTAAATATTGTAAAAGACGGTCGCCAGCGACCTTGGTAAACAATTCTTTAATATTATCGACTGTGTAGTACCGACGAATAATGTCGGATTTATCTACACAGTCTATTAAAAGGTGTTTGACATTGTGTCGGCATTGGCACGGGATACACTCTGGGGGCGGCTCATTCTCCAAAATAAAAGAATGGGTCGTCCTGGTGTGGCCAATGCGACATCTGGTTAAAACAACTTGATCTCTTCGGCTTTTGCCTAAAGAGTACATAAAATTTTTCCCAACAATAGGTTCGATTTCATGTAATTTGTTGTCCGTTAGCTCATCCCACTGGGATTGCCACAGACGTAGAACGTAATTAAAAATTAAAGGTTTAAAATCTGTGTATGGCACTGACACGTTACAAATTGGGCTATTCAAAGCAATCTTCGCTTCCTGGTCTACGACTGTGTTTCCTCGGATACCGATGTGACTTGGTATCCAGAAGAATATTATATCTTTACCAGACAATGCAAGTCTTTTGTAAAGTTAAATTATATGTGATATTAAAGGATTTTTATATTTTTTGGATTCAATACTTTGTAAACAAGAAAGAGAATCTGAACAGATTAAAAACTTCTTGTTATCTGAGGATTTAATGAACTTCAGAGCAAGTATAATAGCTCTGGCTTCAGCTGTAAAAATTGAACTGGAGGATGGTAGACGGAGAGTCGCTGTTTGCTGCCCATGAACAGCAGCAGAAGCTACTTTGTCCCCGTCCTTTGATCCATCAGTATAGATAGTTTCAAACTGTTCAAAATTTGATTTTATTTCAGAAAAGTGTTGTTGAATTTCAAGATGGTTTGTGTCCGATTTTTTATGTTTCCGAAGGTCAAAAATAAATTTGTTTTTCAAAAATATCCCCATAGAGAGGATTAAAAGCACAGTCGTAGGCAGGATTTGAAGGATATGCTTTTAACTTGGTCAAATACTGTAAACCAAGTTTAATTCTACGGTTAAAAAGAGACGGCTCGTTCGCCTCAACATATAAACTCTCCACAGGAGACGTTCTGAACGCCCCCAAGGCCAAACGTAGGCCTTGGTGGTGAACAGTATCTAAAACTCTGAGGTAAGATTTCCTAGCAGATCCATAAATAATTGAACCGTAATCAAGTTTCGATCTCACTAGAGATCGATATAAATTTAACAAAATATTTTTATCAGCACCCCAGTCAGTGCTGGAAACAACTTTTAAAATATCCAATGCTTTTAAGCATTTAGCTTTAAGCATTTTGATATGGGGAAGAAAGGTGAGTTTGCTGTCGAACAGAAGGCCAAGGAATTTGGTTTCTTTCACAACTTTAATGGACGTATTATAAAGTTTTAGTTCGGGGTCTAAATGCATTTTTCGTTTATTACAAAAATGCATACAGACCGTTTTGAAGCTGGAAAATTTAAATCCATTTTCCGTAGCCCACTTTTCAATTTTATTAAGCGACAGCTGTAGTTATCGTTCAATAGTGTTCATATTTTTGGCTCTAAAACAAATCAGAAAGTCATCAACATAAAGGGAGCCCTCAACGTTATTTTGTAGTGTTTTAGCCAAACTATTTATTTTAATGCTAAAGAGAGTAACAGAGAGAATGCTTCCCTGGGGAACACCCATCTCTTGCTCAAAAGGGTCAGACATTGTAGTATTTACCTTGACCTTAAACTGTCTGTCTGACAAGAAATTGTCAATAAAGGTAGGTAACCTACCTTTCAACCCCATATCATTTAGATCTTTTAAAATACCATATTTCCATGTAGTGTCGTATGCTTTTTCAAGATCGAAAAAGACCGACACCACATGTTCACCCTTAGCAAACCCGTTGCGTATAAAAGATTCAAAGCGAACAAGATGATCTAACGTGCTTCTGCCTTGTCGGAACCCACACTGTATATTGGACAGGAGACCATTTGTCTCTAGGAACCAAACAAGGCGGTCGTTGATCATCCGTTCCATTGTTTTGCAGACGCAACTTGTGAGGGCAATTGGCCGATAATTCGACGGTTCAAAATGATCCTTCCCAGGTTTTGGAATAGGGACAACTGTGGCCAGCTTCCACAAAGAGGGCAAGTCACCAGTTTCCCAAATGTTATTTAGTATATTCAGAAGTGTTTGTAATGATGTATCAGGAAGATGTTTCAGAAGTTTATAATGAATATCATCAGGGCCACTTGCCGTGTCGTGGGCCTTTGACAGAGAATTTTTGAGTTCATCCAAAGAGAAAGGGCTGTTGTAGTCTTCTGTGTTTTTAGATCTAAAATTAAGTTTAGTTTTCTCAGTGCGATTTTTGATTTGTTGAAATTCCTGAGTGTAATTTTGAGTGGAGGAGTGCTTAGAAAATGTGTCTGCGAGTTTATTGGAGATGTCCTTTTCGGATGTTAGAAGAGTCTGGCCATCTTTAAGATGGTGGAGATTGTTCTTTCTGTTTTTACCGTTAATTTTTTGTATGAAATTCCAAACTTTATTCATTGGAGTATGGGAGTTTATTTTAGAGACGAAGTTTTGCCAAGACTTGCGTCTCTTTTGTTTGAATGTTCTACGTGCTTTCGCACGGAATATACGAAAACTACTTAAATTATCTTGGGTTGGATGCAAGTTAAACCGTCGTTCGGCCTTTTTCCTATTTTTCTTTGCTTCCTCACAATCATCATCAAACCAGGGCTTGCTGGATTGTTTTGGATTTGTCGAGGTTTTTGGAATGGTTCTCTCAGCTATCGATACCAACGATTCGTTAAATTTGAGAACTGGATCGTTCTCATTATGAAAAAAATTTGATCTTAGTTCGTCTCGACAGAGTTGCTCGAACAAAAGCCAATTGGCTTTGTCAAATTTCCAGCGAGCAACTCTCTCTGACGACGAGGAAAACAAGTTTTCCAAAATGATTGGGAAATGGTCACTTCCGCAAAGATCATCATGGACTCGCCATGAATAGTCCATCAGCAAAGAGGGGTCACAAATCGTTAGATCGATAGCCGAGTAACAACCATTCCCTGGATGAAGGTAGGTGTCCGATCCATCGTTAAAAACACACAAACTTTCCTGATTTAAAAAATCTTCGATCTTTTTGCCTTTATCATTTTGTGAATGGCTGCCCCAAATAGGATTATGCGCGTTAAAATCGCCCATAAGCAGAAATGGGACAGGTAATTGATCCGTTAAAGATTTGAGTTTATTAGTTTCCAGGTTTGTATTTGGAGGAATATAAACAGAACATAATGTAATAGTTTTAGATAGAGAGAGACGAATAGCAACTGCTTGCAAATCAGTGTTTAAATTTATTCGACTGTGAATAATGTTGTTTTTAACAAGGATAGCAGAGCCGCCCGCAGCTCTCGCATCCTTTTTAACTTGTGTGCTGTAAATAGAGTAATTGTTTATATTTATGTTATCATTTTCCTTTAAATGAGTTTCCTGAAGGCAAAAAGCAACAGGAAGGAAAGTTTGGGCTAATAAGGTTAATTCAATTAAGTTTATTTTTAAACCCCGACAATTCCATTGGATGATGCTGTTCATTTTTCTGGTGCTCGGATGGGGGAGAAGTGTTTATTTCGATCACGTGAACAACTTCTCTGCCTGCCACCCTTAGCATTTGAATTGCTGGGGGGATTGTCGTCCACAGTTGGAACTAGTGGATCGCCCCAGATGGAATCCAAACAATCAATTGATGTCGTATCCATCTGCTCTGAGTCGTCATCAAAATCTGAGCAAAGGTCTCGGAACTTGTTCAACCTTAGATTTTTCTCTGCCTTTGACAGGCGGTTTGAAGATTGTTTGACTCTAACTTTATCAGGTGATGATGGTCGTGAGTAATTTTGTGAAGATTTCTGGTTGGAAGAGGCTGAAGTCTTTTGATTGCGCAGAGATGAATTTTTAGGTTTCTGTGGAGAGGATGAGGGCTTGTTGGTTGAAGTAGACGTCTTATGTGGGATAGAGTTAGAAGCCAGAGAGTTTGTGGTTACAGTTTGTGTCTGCGAAGAAATGGATGACGAAGATTTTTGTGATGTTGACTGTTGGAGATTTGTGGATTGAGACTGAGGTAACAGTATGGGAAATTTTGTGTTGTTTGGCCAGGTATAGACAGTCTGTGTTTCAGATGACTTGTATGTTATGGAATTTTTTACTTTGTCAGCATATGTAGACTGAGATGAATTATTCGTGGCAGAGACTATTTTGCGGGCTTCTTGATAGCTAGTACCCTGCTGGGCTTTTGTCTTTTGAATTTCATATTCTTTTCTATAAAAGTCACAATTCCGTGAGTTTGCCATATGGTTGAGTCCTCAATTTGAGCACTTAACATCGCCGTCACAATCAAAACTGGAATGTCCCGCTATAGAACATTTGACACACTTTTCAGTACCCCTGCACGAACTCCTACCGTGTCCAAACTTCTGGCATTTGAAACAACGAGTGGTTAATTCTATAGGGTCCAACGTAGATGTATTCAGGCAATGCTGAGAGCTCAAATGTTAAGAGGTAAGTGTTTAACTTGATGATGTTGTTGTCTATTTTTTTTGTAAATCTTTTGACCTTGGAGACATGTTGAGATTTCAGTTCATCACAAATTTCTGCTTCAGAGAGTTCTAGTAAATCGCGGTCTCTGTCACGAATAATTCCTTGACGTGAATTCAAGGATCTGTGGGCAGTAACGGAGATTTTGACGTCCGAAATGGATGTAAGAGATAACAGATTTTAGACTGTTGTTGTCTGGAACATTCAACCAGTAAACTTCAACTTTTCATCTTGGTGACTTTATTCACTGATCCAGCGCAACCTTGGATCGTTTTCTGTAACATAAAAGGTGATATTTTTGTAAGTGGTTTCTCCTCGTCAAGACTTGTCAGTACCAAAAATTTCGAAAAGGTTGTTGCAGTTAAATTTTGTAATTTTGGATTTGGACCATCATCATCACTTTCTGTCAGCTTTCTTTTTGAACATGTTAAAGTTTGATTTTGTGTATTCGCCATGGTGTTAGCATAATGGTTCGTCACCCCTGCTCGCCGCCCACCTCGGAGCAGCACCAAAACGATGTATGCCTGCCGCATTTGCGACAAGCACTAGGGCTACAAGGATGAGATACTCGTATAGAGCCCTTCTCTACGGACGCAAGCTTCGTGCCAGGGGTTGCCTAGGGAAACAACCGTCCGAAGTATCATCTACACGATTGACCCATAAGCCACCGCCTTCTTAAACCGTCCTATGTAAATGGTTCCATTGTTGAACATATTGGTAATGAGACAGTTCAAGGGCTTGGCGTGACCAGCCGATTGGTCGCGACCGGGCCCATCCGACCTCCCGTTTCAGATAAAGTAAGGGCCAAAGTAGCGTGTTTCAGCTACCAGGATCCCGTCCTCTATCCTTACGGGTATCCACACACGGCAAACATGTGGCCTCATTAAGCCGAGGAAGCGTTGTCCCATAAGCCACCGCCTTCTCTGTGCCTCCATCAGTGGTTATCATCCAAGACCCCAGAACCCAAACATCAACCTCAAACGATACAACAGCAGACCACCTTCCCAACCCAGTGTATCTCGGTTTCATAAAGGGTTCATCTGGGTCTTTTCAGACCACCACGAGGAAACAGCAGAGGGCTAGACATGACCAGTTATTGGCTAGACCGGGACCATCGAGCCATTCATGAACTGGTTGTATTCCTAAGTATTAATTAATCAAACTATAATCAAACATTTTAGAATTAAACAAAATGTACCGATGTTGCCTAAAACCATTAATTACATTATTGTGAATTAGGTAAATAAAAAACATAAGAAAAAATAAGAAAAATAAACAAAAAGCCAAATACAAATGTATGAAATTTGTCACATGTTGAGGTTTGACCCATAAGCCAACACCAATCCCGCTATCCGGCAATTTGGAATTCCGATTTCCGTGTTGGAGAAGAAAAAAAATACATGAAAAATGTTGTATAAGGGATTGATGCGACCAGCCGATTGACCGAATCGGGTCCATCCGGCCTCCCGTCTAGGTAAAGATTGTGCCCCAAATGGTGATCGGAACCGTTTTTCCGGCCATCCAGGAACACTCCCTATTACCGACACGGGTTTGCGACACACGGCAAACATGTCGCCTCTTTAGGGGCCTCTTACGCCAAGCCGAGGAGCTCTGGGCCTATTCTATTGTGTCCCCGGACCCACACGGGGTGGCAGGATTTGAAGGAAATGCTTTTAGCTTGGTTACATATTGTAAACCAAGTTTTATCCTACGGTTATAAAGAGACGGCTCGTTCGCCTCTACATATAAACTCTTCACAGGAGAAGTTCTGAACGCCCCCAAGGCCAAACGTAGGCCTTGGTGGTGAACAGTATCTAAAATTTGTATGTAGGATTTGCGAGCAGATCCATATATAATGGAACCATAATCAAGTTTTGATCGTACAAGCGATCGATATAAATTTAGCAATATGTTTTTATCAGCACCCTAGTCAGTGCTGGAAACAACTTTTAAAATATCCAATGCTTTCAAGCATTTAGCTTTAAGCATTTTGATATGGGGTAGAAAGGTAAGTTTATTGTCAAACAGAATACCTAGAAATTTTGTTTCTTTGACGACTTTAATTGGAGAATTATAAATTTTTAGTTCGGGGTCCAAATGCAGTTTTCGTTTATTGCAAAAATGCATACATACTGTTTTGGAGTTGGAAAATTTAAAACCATTTTCCATAGCCCATTTTTCAATTTTATTTAAAGACAACTGTTGTTGTCTTTCAATATTATTCATATTTTTAGCCCTATAACATATCAAAAAGTCATCTACATAGAGGGAGCCTTCAACATTTTGTTGTAATGTTTTAGCTAAACTGTTAATTTTTATACTAAATAAAGTGACGGAGAGGATACTTCCCTGAGGAACACCCATCTCTTGTTCAAAAGGGTCAGACATGGTCGTGTTAACCTTTACCTTGAACTGTCTGTCTGAAAGAAAATTTTCAATGAAGGTAGGTAACCTACCTTTCAACCCCATATCATTTAAGTCTTTTAAAATGCCATATTTCCATGTGGTGTCGTAGGCTTTTTCCAGATCGAAAAAGACGGACACCACATGTTCACCTTTAGCAAACCCGTTGCGTATAAAGGATTCGAAGCGAACAAGATGATCCACCGTGCTTCTGCCTTGTCGGAACCCACACTGTATATTTTACAGGAGGCCATTCGCCTCTAGGAACCAGACAAGGCGGTCGTTGATATTCGTTCCATTGTCTTACAAATGCAACTTGTGAGTGCAATTGGCCGATAATTCGACGGTTCAAAATGATCCTTCCCAGGTTTTGGAATAGGGATAACTGTGGCAAGTTTCCAAATGGAAGGCAAGTCGCCAGTTTCCCATACATTGTTAAGAAGATCTACAAGCGTTTTAAGAGAAGTGTCAGGAAGATGTTTCAAAAGTTTATAGTGAATATCATCTGGGCCACATGCTGTGTCATGGGCTTTCGACAGAGAAATTTTCAGCTCATCTAAACAAAAAGGGCGGTTGTAATCTTCTAAATTGTTTGATTTAAAATTGAGTTTATTTTTCTCAGTTCGGTTTTTAATCCTTTGGAATTCCTTGGAATGATTCAGAGAAGAAGAATGTTTTGAGAAAGTTTCACCGAGTTTATTCGAGATGTCATTTTCTGAAGTCAAAAGAGTTTGGCCATCTTTTAAATGGTGAAGATTGGTCTTTCTGTTTTTACCATTAATTTTTTGGATAAAATTCCAGACTTTATTCATGGGTGTATGAGAGTTTATTTTAGAGACGAAGTTTTGCCAAGACTTGCGTCTCTTTTGTTTAAATGTGCGACGTGCTTTAGCACGGAATATACGAACATTACTGAGATTGTCAGAGGTTGGATTCATGTTGAACTGTCGTTCGGCCTTTTTTCTGTGTTTCTTAGCTTCCTCACAGTCGTCATCGAACCAGGGTTTGCTTGGTTGTTTTGGATTTGTCGAGGTTTTAGGAATGGACCTCTCAGCTATCGATACTAACGTTTCATTAAATTTAAGGACTGGATTAATAACATTATTAAAAGTCTCTTTCTTTAGTTCATCTCGACAGAGTTGCTCGGACAAAGGCCAGTTGGCCTTGTCAAATTTCCAGCGAGCAACTCTCTCAGAGGAAGAGGGAAAAAGATTTTCCAAAATAATTGGAAAGTGATCACTTCCACACAAATCATCGTGGACCCGCCACGAGTAATCCAGTAATAACGAAGGGTCACAAATAGTTAGATCGATAGCCGAGTAAGAACCATCTCCCGGATGGAGATATGTATCTGAGCCATCGTTAAAAATGCACAAGCCTTCCTGGTTTAAGAAGTCTTCAACTTTTTTCCCCTTATCATTTTGCCCCTTCCCATTAGCCACCGCCTTCTTGAACCCAACCTATGAGAATGGTACTATTATCGTACAGTTTGTAAACAGGTCAAGTTCAAGGGCTTGGCGTGACCAGCCGATTGGTCGCGACCGGGCCCATCCGACCTCCCGTTTCAGATAAAGTAAGGGCGAAAGTGGCGTGTTTCAGCCACCAGGATCCCGCCCTCTATCCTTACGGGTATCCACACACGGCAAACATGTGGCCTCATTAAGCCGAGGAAGCTTTGTCCCATGAGCCACCGCCTTCTCTGCGTTTCCGTCAGTGGTTACCATCCAAGACCCTAGAACCCAAACATCAACCTACAACGATACATACAAACCGAACCCAACCCACCCATTGCATCTCAGTATCATTGAGGGTTCGTATGGGTCTTTTCAGATAACCACGAGAAAACAGCAGAGGGCTAGGCATGACCATTTATTGGCTGGATCGGGACCACCCAGCCACTCGTGAGCCTGGTGTACATTACATTGATGATAATAATATAACCAAAACGAAATCCAAAGAAAAGGAGAAATCACAAAATGAAGGTAAATAGTCTTAAATGAATGGAATGAAGTATATCCAAGAACATAGAAAAATAATATAAAAACAAATAACCGAAATAAATAATAATTTTGAGCCTGTTGAATTTTGTGACCCTTAAGCCAACACCAATCCATAAATCAGTAGTTTGGAATTTTACCATATTTTGCAGAAAAAAAAATACATTATATAGTGATGTAAAGGAATGGTGTGACCAGCCGATTGACCGAATCGGGTCCATCCGGCCTCCCGTCTAGGTAAAGACTGTGCCCCAGATGGTGATCGGAACCGTTTTTCCGGCCATCCAGGAACACTCCCAATTACCGACACGGGTTTGCGACACACGGCAAACATGTCGCCTCTTTAGGGGCCTCTTACGCCAAGCCGAGGAGCTGTGAGCCTATTCTATTGTGTCCCCGGGACCCACACGGGGGACAATGACACTATCACAGGCAATATTTTTAAAACAAAACAAACAATATCAAAGATTAGCTATCACATATTAATAAAATGACATAATCATATGACGGAATTGGGTAAACAATTATTCGGTGAGGACCATACTCGACAACACCGTCATAGACTATATTCTCGAATATAGTCCAACGTCCTTCAAATATTTTAAAATCTGGTCGTCAGCGACAATTGTAAATAGATCCGTCATATTATTGGCGTTTGCCGAAGAAACAAACATTCTTGCCAACAGTTGGCTCTATAGAATGTAATTTATTGTCTGTAAGCAGATCTCACCGGGACTGCCACAAACGTAAAACATATTTGTATATTAAAGGTTTAAAATCAGAATAAGGCACGGACATATTAGTTATAGAGTCATCTAAAGCATCCTTCGCTATTCTATCTACGACTGTGTTTCTCTTAATACCAATATGACTTGGTACCCAGAGAAAAATGATTTCTTTGCCCATTTGGACAAGTCTTTTCATAAAATTCAATAATATGGGCAATTAAAGGGTTTTTATATTTCTGACCTTCTATAGCCATTAAACACGAAAGTGAATCTTAACAAATAAGAAATTTAAGTTTTTCAGATGTTCTAGCAAACTTTAAAGCAAGAATTATGGCTCTGGCAGTAAAAATGGAACTGGAGGATGGAAGACGGAGAGTTGCTGCTTGCTGACCATAGACAGCAGCGGCAGCCACTTTGTCCCCGTCCTTCGACCCATCAATATAAATACAGTCATGAAATTCAAACTTTGTTTTTATTTCAGCAATCGTTTGCTGAATAATAGGGTTTGTTTCGGACTTTTTATGTTTTCTTAGGTAAAAAATAAACATAGGTCTGGGTACAAGCTAAGGTGGAGATTGAGGTATATTAATGGGGGCAATATCATCAAGGTTGATGTTAGAACCAGCAATATGCGGTTTCATCCGGATACCAAACGGAGGTATTTTATTTTCATGTTGTTCAAATATGTCCTAATAGAGAGGTTTGAAAACACAGTCGTAGGCAGGATTTGAAGGATATGCTTTTAGCTTGGTTAAGTATTGTAAACCAAGTTTTATCCGACGATTAATATAAAGAGACAGTTCGTTCGTCTCTACATATAAACTCTTCACATGAAACGTTCTGAACGCCCCCAAGGCCAAACGTAGGCCTTGGTGGTAAACAGTATCTAAAAGTTGTGTAGTATTTGCGAGCAGATCCATATATAATTGAACCATAATCAAGTTTGGATCGTTTTGATCGTACAAGTGATCGATATAAATTTAACAATGTTTTTATCAGCACCCCAGTCAGTGCTGGAAACAACTTTTAAAATATCCAGTGCTAGGAGGAAGTAGACGTACGATCTCAAAATGTCTTGTGTTTGTCTAGTTCTGTGTATTTTTTGCGACAAATTTACAATTTCTGGCGTTACTGATTGATTGATTGAATATTTTTTAACGCCGAGCTGGCGATATTGCAGCCAATATCACGACGAGAACTAATTTCAATGGAAGTGGTTAAAATTTAACACAACATGTAAAACCAATAGACTATTTACAAGTAAGATATGGCAGAATAAACAATAAAAATGTCATACAAAACGTTACAAAAAATTTACAATATCACAGACTTGAATAATATCACAGAAACGCTATCAGATAAATACAAACAGTGAAATAAAATTATAACATATAACAAATTAAAATTCTAGATAAGGACTATAATCACGAATACAGTCAGACAGACTATATTCTCGAGTATAGTCCAACGTCCTTCACATATTGTAGTATTTGGTTGCCAGCAACCTTTGTAAATAAATCTTTCATATTGTTGACTGTGTAGTACCGACAAATAATGTCGGATTTATCTACACAGTCAATTAAAAGATGTCTAATACTGTGTCGACATTGGCAAGGTATACATTCAGAAGGCGGCCCATTCTCTAAAATAAAAGAATGAGTCGTCCTGGTGTGGCCAATGCGACAGCGACTCAAAACAACTTGGTCTCTACGGCTTTTGCCGAAGAAACAAACATTCTTGCCAACAGTTGGCTCTATAGAATGTAATTCTTGCCAACAGTTGGCTCTATAGAATGTAATTTATTGTCTGTAAGCAGATCCCACTGGGACTGCCACAGACGTAAAACATATTTGTATATTAAAGGATTAAAATCAGAATAAGGCACTGACATATTAGTTATGGGGTCATCTAAAGCATCCTTCGCTATTCTATCTACGACTGTGTTTCCCTTAATACCAATATGACTTGGTACCCAGAGAAAAATGATTTCTTTGCCCATTTGGACAAGTCTTTTATAAAATTCAATAATATGGGCAATTAAAGGGTTTTTATATTTCTGACCTTCTATAGCCATTAAACACGAAAGTGAATCTGAACAAATAAGAAATTTAAGTTTTTCAGATGTTCTGGCAAACTTTAAAGCAAGAATTATGGCTCTGGCTTCAGCAGTAAAAATGGAACTGGAGGATGGAAGACGGAGAGTTGCTGCTTGCTGTCCATAAACAGCAGCGGCAGCCACTTTGTCCCCGTCCTTCGAACCATCAGTATAAATAGAATCATGAAATTCAAACTTTGATTTTATTTCAGCAAAGTCTTGTTGAATAATAATAGGGTTTGTTTCGGACTTTTTATGTTTTCTAAGGTCAAAAATAAACATAGGTTTGGGTACAAGCCAAGGTGGTGACTGAGGTATATTAATGGGGGCAATTTCATCAAGATTGATGTTAGAACCAGAGATATGCGTTTTCATCCGGATACCAAATGGAGGAATTTTATTTTCATGTTGTTCAAATATGTCCTCATAGAGAGGATTGAAAACACAGTCGTAGGCAGGATTTGAAGGATATGCTTTTAGCTTGGTTAAATATTGTAAACCAAGTTTTGTTCGACGATTATAAAGAGACGGCTCGTTCGCCTCTACATATAAACTCTCCACAGGGGACGTTCTGAACGCCCCCAAGGCCAAACGTAGGCCTTGGTGGTGAACAGTATCTAAAATTTGAATGTAGGATTTGCGAGCAGATCCATATATAATTGAACCATAATCAAGTTTTGATCGTACAAGTGATCGATATAAATTTAACAATATGTTTTTATCAGCACCCCAGTCAGTGCTGGAAACAACTTTTAAAATATCCAATGCTTTCAAGCATTTAGCTTTAAGCATTTTGATATGGGGTAGAAAGGTAAGTTTATTGTCAAACAGAATACCTAGAAATTTTGTTTCTTTGACGACTTTAATCGGGAGAATTATAAATTTTTAGTTCGGGGTCCAAATGCAGTTTTCGTTTATTGCAAAAATGCATACATACTGTTTTGGAGCTGGAAAATTTAAAACCATTTTCCATAGCCCATTTTTCAATTTTATTTAAAGACAACTGTAGCTGTCTTTCAATATTGTTCATATTTTTAGCCCTATAACATATCAAAAAGTCATCTACATAGAGGGAGCCTTCAACATTTTGTTTTAAAGTTTTAGCTAAACTGTTTATTTTTATACTAAATAAAGTGACGGAGAGGATACTTCCCTGAGGAACACCCATCTCTTGTTCAAAGGGGTCAGACATAGTCGTGTTAACCTTTACCTTGAACTGTCTGTCTGAAAGAAAGTTTTCAATGAAGGTAGGTAACCTACCTTTCAACCCCATATCATTTAGGTCTTTTAAAATGCCATATTTCCATGTGGTGTCGTAGGCTTTTTCCAGATCGAAAAAGACCGACACCACATGTTCACCTTTAGCAAACCCGTTGCGAATAAAGGATTCGAAACGAACAAGATGATCCAACGTGCTTCTGCCTTGTCGGAACCCACACTGTATATTGGACAGGAGGCCATTCGCCTCAAGGAACCAGACAAGGCGGTCGTTGATCATCCGTTCCATTGTCTTACAAACGCAACTTGTGAGGGCAATTGGTCGATAATTCGACGGTTCAAAATTATCCTTCCCAGGTTTTGGAATATGGATAACTGTGGCAAGTTTCCAAATGGAAGGCAAGTCGCCAGTTTCCCATACCTTATTAAGAAGATCTAAAAGTGTTTTAAGAGAAGTGTCAGGAAGATGTTTCAAAAGTTGATAGTGAATATCATCTGGGCCACATGCAGTGTCATGGGCTTTCGACAGAGAAATTTTCAGCTCATCCAAACAGAAAGGGCGGTTGTAATCTTCTAAATTATTTGATTTAAAATTGAGTTTATTTTTCTCAGTTCGGTTTTTAATCCTTTGAAATTCCTGGGAGTAGTTTATAGAAGAAGAATGTTTTGAGAAGGTTTCACCGAGTTTATTCGAGATATCATTTTCTGAAGTCAAAAGAGTTTGTCCATCTTTTAAATGGTGAAGATTGGTCTTTCTGTTTTTACCTTTAATTTTTTGTATAAAATTCCAGACTTTATTCATAGGTGTATGAGAGTTTATTTTAGAGACGAAGTTTTGCCAAGACTTGCGCCTCTTTTGTTTAAATGTGCGACGTGCTTTAGAACGAAACATACGAACATTACTGAGATTGTCAGAGGTTGGATTCATGTTGAACCGTCGTTCGGCCTTTTTCCTGTTTTTCTTTGCTTCCTCACAGTCGTCGTCAAACCAGGGTTTGCTTGGTTGTTTTGGATTTGTCGAGGTTTTAGGAATGGTTCCTGGCGTTACTGAGGCATACCCGTAAACTGAGCCCTATGACACATCTGTACCTATCTTAATTTTTATATCTTCTAAGACCCCTTTTCCGGAGCTACATTCGGTACAGTGGTTTCGGATATATATATTCGTGAATAATTTTAAATTTTTGTTTTACTTGTAGAGAAAACACAATTTTGAGACGAGAAGAGACCTCCCAAGGGTCATTTCATCAATATTTTCTTAGAATTGGCCAAGTGGTTTCATAGAAAATTAGATTAATTCTTGGCAACTTATGTCATGCCGTGCATCCGTAAATTGGTTAGAGCGCCTGATCTCTGGAAATATTTTTTAAATGACACAAATATAATATATGTCCTTCCATCAACGTCACGAGATAAAATGGAGAATATTCGACTTACGCAATGTCATTTAAAGTTTTTCCATAATTTGAACTGTACTTTGACAATGAAAGAGTTTATTCTATTACGATTTTGATTAAGTCACAGAAATGTGAGAATAAATAATTTCTATTAAATTATGGGGTTACATTTCAATACATCATCAAATAAAGACTAAAATATAAATTATTTAAAAAATAAGAGTACCGGAATTCATTTCCCAGTGGAAATAATCAGCAAAATAACACTGCTATGATCAATATTGCATTTTGAGTTTATTCCGTACATTATTTAGATTTATTTAGCAAAGAATGCATTTAAAGACACACGATTCAGCACTGCCAAAAAGCTAATGTCTTCTAATAAGACAATTCGTGTTACCACATCACTAATGTATATAATTGCATCTGATAATAATCCTAGTTTGTGTTCAAATTTCAAGAAATGTCGTTGGATGATTTTTCAGTCGATTTTTATTACCTGATCGGACGGAGTTTAATCGGTTGAATAATCATAGGAGATTAACATAATAAATTTCACTGACAGTTATATATCCAGTTTTTATCATGTACCTGCTGTATGAGGTTGATCCTTTTGAAACTATGTTTTTTAAAAACAATGTAAAAAGTACACTAAAAATAATATTTCTATGAATGGAACTTGAAATTAAAATACTTCTCACATCTTCCGCTTCTTTTCTTTGTATCAACTGAAACAACTGAATGCAGTTCAAAACTGGCCATACCCAAAATGAAATTGGATCGCCTTATGCAAATTATCTCCGCTCGATCAATTTAATAGTATAGAGTAATACCTTATTCCATTTCTTGTCAAAAGATGTGATGTAAAGTGTCGAATGAGCTAAAGATACATAAATCAAACATAAAATGACAATACATAAATAAACAAACTATAAATTGTGTCTGCAAGACAGGAATGCCCCGCCTAAAATATAGGTCATTATGAATGAATGCTCAGTACTATCCAAGGCACATTCACTGATGAAGTTTAGTTGATACACTTTGCTTTGTTCCAAAGAAATGAACCTAAACGCAAAACTTGACCAAAGTCACTGAAGCATGATATGTACGTCATTGCTACCCTAGTTTTGAACTGTGTTGTACTATTCAAGAGGACTGTAGTGGTAAAATATCATTAATATATTACATGTATAGGTTCCTGAGAAATGCATCTAACGCAAAACTTAACCGTAGAACGTACGGACATTCGTGGCGGGGTATAATAAATGATTGATTGTTGCTTAACTTCCAGTGGAAAATAATTCATGCTTCTTCGGGATGATAATATTCAAATAGGGTGGGATGGGACACAACGGGAACCAATATTGACGGCCATTGTAAAGAGGATAATGGGTTAGAGTCGGATACTTTAGCCTTCTGTAGCAACCATCATCGTACTTTTTCGAAAACTACAGAAAAGGTCTTATGCGTGCAGGGAGTGTGGCATTCTACAAACAGGTTACCCATAATGGTCCGCGGTCAGGCTTTCCGTATTATTACCTGACAACACCCCAACAAGAGGGTCTCCCTATCCACCACTTAGGGACGCGCTTGGCAGCTCTATGGGTTGAGCATCCGTGATCTATTATCTGTATTGGTAACAAAGATAGGTAAAAATACAATCTAACTTTTAACCTCTCAATCAGAATATTCAAAATATTTTCACAATTATTTATATTTATTGAGTATAAATCACATTATAAATCTCAATACAGTGTATTCAGCATCTAGAATTAATGCAATTGACTAACAGGACTTCATCTAGAAATTAATGATAAAGATGACCATTTGTTAAAAATATTTTTATCAGGGCTTACAGGGAATTGTATGGTAGAGATATATTTAGACAGGTCACATGACAAATAATGTAAAAATAGATAACGGTTGGTTTTATCACTTTGTGAAAGGTAAACATCCGAGCAATCCAAAATAACAACTAAGTTAGGAATTCCTCTGAACTTTACCTTACTTCTTCATAATCTTCAAAAGTTCATTACCTTTACAGTTAGGAGAAATTGCATTATTGTAGAAAAACAATCCTAAATACATGAAGCGGAAACATCCCACTCGAAGTAGAATGTTTTTAATTTGTTTTATTCTTCTTCCGTAATTTCAAACAAAAATACATTTAAAATATGTGCATACTTGTTTATTTAAATCAATGTGTTAAAATGATGCATTCGAGAACCTTCTAAGGGATATGTTGGGAGAATTTATGTCGGAAAATTGCGTACAAATTCCATTTGCACATAAACAAAACTGCAGTTTAAATTTATAAATGCAGATTGTCAAATCCGATAATAACCTTTATAATCTGAACCATACATTGTTTAATTTCAACCACGCGTTTTCCCGCCTATTCGGCTAATTCGTAAATTTAGTATTATAGATGTATTTCCTTTAATAGAATATTACTCATAGCATCCCAGTGATTATAATAAATTCCTATACATGCTGTGCACGAAATAAAAAGAATAAATTCATGATACTAGTGACATCAACCTCAGAACATTATTTTTTAAAATCCTCTGGCAAAGCTTTTTTTCCGAAAGATAAACCTACATTTAATAATGCAGATGTTTTTTCATTGCATACTCCTTACCTCAAGATATATAGATTTTGATTGTCTTATATGTAATATACCAGGATTTTTGATGTCTAAAATATAATTGAAGTAGGATTGCCCGAAACTCCTTTAGGACGGAATCAAAATATTCATCAACTCATTAAAACTGGAGTGAACTCAATGTACTTTTGAAATTGTTATTGAATTATATTCAGCTTTAGTCCGAGATTCCACCGATGTCAAACTGCCTGTATATTGATTGTTTCTTTAGTTTGGGTTTTACGTCGTTTTCAGCATATTTGGCTATTTCGCGAGGCCAGATTTAATTGGTGGAGGACGCCTGAGTACCCGGAGATAACCACCGGACTTCGGTAGGAATACTGGCAATCCTTGTCAATTTACATCGGAGTCGAACACACCCCGCCACAGGTGAGATTCGAACTCACCAGCTCGGTGTTGACAGGCTAGTGATCATTATTATTCATGACAAACTACCTGGACCACTTGGCCCCACCTCCGGTGTCAACCTGTCTGTATATTAAACCATATATCAAATTTTGTTAACGATATTTATCAATGTCTTTTCTGAATTTCAAAGTTATTTCTGCAAAGAAAACCTTGAATTGATTGATTGAATATTGTTTAATGCCACGTCGACACAAATGGTCATATCGTAGCGAAAGCTAATTTTCTTTCACAACTAAAACAAATCAAGTAAAACGAAACTTGATAAAACAAAATGCATATGTGAAACAAAAGATATTAAAACAGCTAAAGAACAAAATTCCTGACAAATGTGATTACATGTATATAAATAGTATCACAGTTTAAGCTATTGAAACTAGAGGCTCTCAAGAGCCTGTATCGCTCACCTGGAGTTAACATTTCACCTTGAGCAGACCTAAAAATTTAAGTGCTGCAGTCAATTTGGCTGGTTTTTCTATAGAATTCCATGTTAAACTAATTTCATCTGTGGCAGTCATCTTGGTTGACAGTCCAGGTCAACGGATACATTTCTAAAAGAGAACCATCTAAGGACCATTTCTGCTAAGTCTTGTTCCAACTGGTCAAGCGGTTTCAGACAAAAAGACTTTTAAATGAATTTTCCTATAGTCCAATATTTAACAAAGTTCTGTGTGTCAGCCATCTTGGTTGACAATCCGCGTGATTGGACACATTTCTGAAAGAGGACCAATGCTGCGAAGTCTGGCTCCAATATGTCAAATGGTTTCAGACAAGAAGATTTTTCAATGAATTTGTCCACAGGGCCCTATGTTAAACTAAGTTTGGGTGTGGTGGCCATCTTGGTTGACAGTCTAGGTCATAGCACAAAATTCTGAAAGCATCATTGCTACCAAGTCTAATTCTAATTGGCGTAGAGGTTTCAGATTTTTGAGTGAATTTCCCATAGGGTCCTATGTTAAACTGAGTTCTGCTGTGGCGGCCATCTTGGTTCACAGTCCATGAAATCAGACACATTTCTGAAAAAGGACCTCCAAAGGACCAATGCTGCCAAGTCCAGCTCCAATTTGTCAACGGGTTTCAGAGAAGATTTTTCAATGCGTCGTATACAGCATAGTATAAATTTACTATATCTAATATTAGTATCTTTGGATTGTTATTTTGAAACTCCTGGGATGATGCCTCTGCTGGTGGACCCAAGGTCCCCGAGGGTATTCGCCAACCCAGTCGTCAGACATGATTATTCATTGATTTGTTACAAAAATTACCAGTATTTAGCAAAATTCAAAAATAATAGAAATACTAAGGGTTCATTCCTTGTATTGCACATGGTAGATCTCTTTAGCTGAAATTTGGCTTCCTATTTCGGTATTTTTGGTTGAGTACTTCTTGTTTAATATAAAATTGGTTTTTGGTCTTCCAAATGTTTCGGTTTTAATGCTGCTGATGAGAGGTAACTCCTTAAAATGCGTCGTATACAGCATAGTATAAATTTACTATATCTAATATTAGTATCTTTGGATTGTTATTTTCAATGAATTTTCCTATAGGGCCCTGTGTTAAACTAAGTTCAGTTGTGGCGGCCATCTTGGTTGACAGTCCAGGTCATCGATCACAACTCTGTAAGAGGACCATCTAAGGACCATTGCTGCCAAGTCTGGTTCCAATTGGTCAAGTGGTTTAAGACAAGATTTTTCAATGAATTTTCCCATAGGGCCTATGTTAAACTTAGTTCGGCTGTGGCGGCCATCTTGGTTAACAGTCCGGGACACTGGACATATTTCTGAAAGAGAACCTCCTTAGAAGCATTTTTGCTTCTAACTGGCCTTGTAGTTTCATATAAGATTTTTGAAATTACCCTCCCCCTTTTCTATTTTTAGTAACAGCAGCCATGTCGGTTGGAAGTCGGGGATGCCAGATATAATTTTGGAAGGGGGCCATCCAAGGACCATTCCACCAAATTTTGGTCTCAATTGTCCCAGTGGTTTGAGAGGAAAAGATCTTTAAAAGAAAGTTTACGCTGGATGCCGTCTTTAAAGGGCAAAAACTCCTATGAGGGGTCAATCAATGATTTTGGTCATGTTGACTTATTTGTAGATCTTACTTTGTTGAACATTTTTGATGTTTATAATTTGTCTTTATCTATAATAATATTCAAAATAATAACCTAAAACTGCAAAATTTCCTTAAAATTAACAATTCAGGGGCAATAACCCAACAAAGGGTGGACCGATTCGTCTGAAAATTTCATGGCAGGTAGATCTTGACCTAATGAACATTTTTACCCCATGTCAGTTTTGCTCTAATTGCTATAGTTTTTGAGATATAAGACAAAAGCTGCAGTTTACCCCTATGTTCTATTTTTTGGCCATGTCGGCCATGTTGGTTGGCAGGCGGGGTCATCGGACATTTTTTTTTAAACTAGATATCCTAATGATGCTTGTGGCCAAGTTTGGTTCAATTTGGCCCAGTAGTTTCAGAGGAGAAGATTTTTGTAAAAGTTTACAGACGACGACGACGGACGATGGACGCCAAGTGATGAGAAAAGCTCACTTGACCTTTGAGGTCAGTTGCGCTAAAAAAGGAATATACGTTATCACAGTCAAAAATAAATCAACAAACAAAAAAGACTAAACAGTCAACAAATTAAACAAATGAACTTGTTAAAATATAACGAAAATATTGAATGTGTGATGTGGACTATATTCTAAAATAGAATCCAACATCCCTAAAATATTTGAAAAGACGGTCGCCAGCGACCTTTGCAAACAAGTCGTTAATTTTGTCGACTGTGTAGTACCGACGAATGATGTCGGGTTTATCTACAAGAGTCTATTAAATATGTTTGACAGTGTGTCGACTATGGCACTGGATAGAAAACCTTGGATATTTCACTTTTTTAATCCTTTGAATAATACTTTTTTGAGATCGATCGTTCTTTGTGACGGAGGTATAGAATGACGTATCACGTGACGTTTTGTTAGGCATTGAAACAATAACAATATAGCATCCCCAGTAAATTGTGCGACAGTTTCTGTCCCAGAGGAGTAGATCACGCCATGAATACATAAAGCTAAAACTCGCCCAAATTGCATTATCCTTCAAAGTTCCCTCCAGTCTCGTAATCTGGAAAGCGGCATTCTCATGCCTAGCAAAACACTAAAGTCACGTGATGGGAATAATTATTTCCGTCCCGGATGCGATAATTCCGGACTAAGTCTTGTTGTTATTGTTGTTTTTCACCAGGCAATATGAACAGTTATTATTAATAATCAGGAACGTTGCTTAAACATATATAAAATTTTTGTAAGAGAAAATAATTCTGGAAGTGAATCACTCAAGTTTGTTCGCGGTAAAGATAAATGTAATGGTATTAAACCATATGGGCCGATACTGAATATTCATCCCGATTTTATATATCGACTGAGTAAATTAGGTGTACTTTCACATCCCACAACGCCAGCTCAGAAGAATCTCCGGCTAATTCAGCTATAAAATTAATCTGATCTAGGTCAATAATAATTTAAATTTTCATACAATCGGATTTGCGCAAGTACAGTTGAATAATATACAAATAACATACGAATCATACTTTTGCAGAATAATCATGTAATATAATACAGATATCTAAAACAAAACAAAATAATGAATACAGGGAAATACATAATAATAATTAAAAATATATCTATGATAAATTAAGACCTTAAATCTAAAAATACATTTGGCAAGAAAAGAATGGGGGAAAATCAAAATGTGATAGCAGTTCATCGAGTATATTCCTTCACAATGCTGATATGAAAATTCATTTCAATGATCACTAGTAATTGGATAAGAGCAAACTTGCACTCTATGTTAATTTAATTGATGAAAATAAATCAAAAAGTATAGGCGAACAGATATTGTGCATTTTAAGTCTAATTTCAAAAACATTCGAGTTTAAAGGGAAGTATGATCTTCAGAGCTAAAATTTATTTAATTAGACTATTGATGCATAACATACCGCCTCTGACTGAAAATTACAGAAACAGTCATAAAACAGTTGCTTGCAAATATTTATATTACATAAATAATACTTTCAACCCATATTTGATTGATTGATCGATTAGAGTAACGCCACATCGACGCAAACGGTGATAAGATAAAACTAAGATAAAACAAACCAAATAAAACAAATATAAATAAAACAACAGTATATTAACAAGTAAAAGTAAATATGTAAAACTACTACAAATATGTCATGTATGGCAAGTAGCTGATAGTGATTTTGAAAACGATGTCTCTTCGTCAAACTGTCTATAATGTTATGGAATGACCACTTTAGACTGTCGATTCTTTCAATATATCAAAAGATGCCCAATGAGTGTACCAATTATTGGTCAGATTATATTAGAAAGCTACACCAACAAAGAAAGTTTAAGAAAATCGGAAAATGTAGGCCAATTTTTAAATTCAAAGCTAAGGAAATTATATAGTTTGTTTGACTCCCTCTTAAAATTAACAAACAAAAATTATATTGGACTTCTTCAAGATATCAACTCACAAGAACTTGCAATGAAATATCAGTCAATTAACACTGTTTTCTGTAACATCTTTCTCCGGAGCAATATTAAGCTTACATGAGAGCGAACAGAGGATGAAAGAAAAGGTTAATAGCGATTTTTGCTACTACAATACCTACCAGAGGAAATATGAAATGTTATATGAAACTGCAGCAGGAATAGAAAGAGTGTAAGTCAGCCTCCTAGATTGTTTAATTATCATAATGATGGACAATTTAGTACGACTTACATATCACAAGCACCCAGAACCAGGGGAATCTAGATCAATACAGATATGTACTTTACCCATTACAATCAAAGGAATTCCAAACGATGCAAAAGAAATAGAAAATTGGCATGATCACACCATATGCAATGGGACAAATACATGCAAATGTAAAGAGGACACAATAATCCAAAAGGTTGAAGATCAAAAAAATACAAAAATGACCAAAAGGGGAAAAGCCGAAACCATCTAAGGACAGAGCTATGCACGAGGGAGATACTCCTTAGTTTTCACAAATTTTACAATTTTGGAACTGTAGATTGGAGGTATGAATTTCTGCCTAGTATCAAAATGCTTGTAACTGAGCCTGGGATACCCTTGGGGACTTGGAGTCCACCAGCAGTGGTATCAACCCAGTGGTTAAAATACATTCTTTGATACCAATTTTGATGCACGAGATTTGCACATTTCGTCGATTTACGATTCATCAGTTGCGCTCAAGATATAATATTCGTAATTTCTTGTAGCATTTAACGGACGCAACTCATTTGCATATTTCGCCTTATATTCTATCCAACTGACGCATGGATTACAGCTCATTTACGCCTGGAAAGCACTATTACTATATTGTAGGTATGGCGCTTGTAATTTTCATTAAATGACATCTCATTTACGCATATATGACGGGTATAAACTTTCATACAGGCAATACTGTGTAGTATCAAGCATTTTGAACCATTTGTGGTTGCAGTATATTGAAGAAATACCATACCAAACTCTATACAAGAATATGTATAAATAGGCAAAACAAGCAACGGGAACATATATATTTTAAATTGCTTTGCATTATTCCCTTACACTTCCGCCACAACGGAATGGTATAATTGTGTTAAAGGTTTATATGGAAATTAATAAATTTTATTGCATATTGGGGCTACACCCATGTGGGAAATAAATAATTTTGTTGCTATGTGTTGTTCAAAAACACTTTTATATTTATCTGCAGACAAATAAACATAATCAAAGACTATAAACATACCTAATGTCTGGTAAAATTAAAATACAGGATGGGGAAGTGTTACCTACTCATGCAGAATTAGGAGGGAGTCAGGGAAGGGAATGGAATATGACGAAGCCCCATGCTAAAACTTGCTGTATTTGTAAGGGACCGTGGGCGGGTGAATTTATGATCGGATGTGATAGGTGCGGGGAATGGTACCATGGGAAGTGTGTAGGGGTATCTCCTCAGGAGGCAGAAGACATGGGTAGTGAAGAATACATATGCCCAAAATGCTGCAACAAGTGTAGGGACAAAGAAAAAGAGGAAGTTGGTGATAAGGAACCCGGAAGAGGGTGCCCAGAAAGAGGAGACCCCGGGGCATATTGTAGCGGCATGGGGGCGAGACAGGCCCTATTAAGGCCATGGACATTGGACTACATGTGGTGTCTGCGCATGTAGCTGATGTTTTCAGGGACATCGAGAGGGAAGGGTTGGACCTGACAGCAGTCAAACTGGCAGCCCTTCAAACCCAGGGGTTCAACTTGCTTGGGAGTCCAGACGTCATGGTCCTTACCCACAGGGTCAATACCTGGGGTCTGGGTAGGCGGGTAATTGACGACCCGTCGGCTCAGGGGGCCATGACCAGGCTGTGCCGGGAAGGGGGTTGGGTGGTGCCCCGAGTTTTCGAGATGGGGCCCGCCAACTCCAGTCGTCACAATATAGAACAGTAATTACAATTTTAATTCATTGGGTTTCCAGATGGATATTCCTGACAATCATCAGTCAAAAGTAACAGAAACAGTGTCACAGACATCTCCAAGAAAATTATCTAAGACCAGTCAAAGATGGGCAACTGGTATGTCTTAATTTACCCGCATTACAATTTAATTCATCAATTTTCTTGCCGGTGACAGGTCTTTCTATTGGTTTAAGGAAACAATTTTGAAATTTTATATATTTAAGATAGATCAATACTAACATTTTTAGCTGATAGATTTTCCTAATTTTTTCCAGGATACTGGATCGATATACTTTGAAATTTTAATATAAAAATCATAGGTCGTCATTCTTGATTTTTAGATAATTGAGTCTTAATGTTGGTAAATTTTATATAGATTATTTAGTGAAAATCCAAATTTCTCGTCCAAACAAAAACTGGCAGATAGATTTTTTTTTTATTAAAATTTTTTAAAAGAAAAATCGGGGTCGTCGTTCATTTTTTCTAGCTAATTCCAAAAAACCAGTTTCCTTTACATTTTATTAGAAAAAAATTCCCCCAATTATCTCCCCTGAAAAGGCTTTCTTTTAGAATTTTGCTTTTATGCATTTTGTCAATTTTCTTTTATTTAAATAAACTTAAGATATAAATTTTACATTATATCAAATACTAGTTCCTCATTGGAAATTTGTATTTACATACAAATTTGCAAGATGCCCGAAAAAGATGCTTAGTGTATTAGGTATGATGATCTACCTAAATAATTTCACCATTATCCAGAAATAAATATTTCCTGAGAAGCATATTTGGTATATCTTTATCATTAGAAGTTTGTAGGAAATGCTTCAACACGTTTTGGTTCCCTTTTAGTTTAAGGTATTTGCGCTCTCCTTAGATTTTTATCATTATAATATTGTAGTAATGTGACATATGTATATGTTCATTGGGGGAACCTCTCTTATTTAGTGGCATTTTTAAGAAAATCGCCCGTCCAGTTTTTTGGTAAAAAAAGCTCAAAATTTGGATTTTTGGTAATTTTGTCACAATGTATTTATTTTACTATTTTCAAGAAATAATTTATGCAAGTATTAAAACTAATGAAGTTTTTAATGAAAATTGTAAAAATGATTATGTTCTAGATATTATTTATCAAATCTGCATGAAAATGTAAGAAAAAATCACGAAAACACAACATTTTAACATTTCTTTGCAAAAATAGAGACGTTGCCATGGCAACAAAAAGGTGAAAATGTCCTGTTTCCGGGTCCCACGATTTCATGAAAAATTGAGAACTCAGATTTAAATATTTCCATTATAATAAAATAATAAAATTCATATGTCCCCGATCTCGTTTCCATGGAAACGGATGCTATATTAACCCCTCTTAAACACATAAATAAAGTATTTTCCCCGTTTTGTAAGAAAATAAATCACTGAAAGCCGTTTTCAGGGAATAAATTTATTTCTCCCGCCGGAACGCAATGCGGGGACATAGAAATGCCGGGCGTCCGGACGTCTGTCCGTTCGTCCTCATTTTAAGTGCTCTCAGGCCTATATTAATTTGCGGATTTTGATGAAATTCATATGGAAGTCTTGTTTTGATAGTATCTAGATCAAGTTTAAATTCGAGTATAGTAAAAAAAGGTACTAAGCAAATATTGTGTTGGATCTGTTTAACATGTATCGTTGCGCAATGTAAATTCAACTATAAAACATGCCTCATGCATGGCATGTTTTTTTTTGTTTTTGTTTTTTTTTATGTATGAAAAATACTGCATAGTTTTCCCTTTTTATATTCTAAATAGAAATAAGAAAAAACATCAAATTATAAATGTAATAGGCTCTGATGCTTTCCAATGATTGATGTTGCTTTCTATCTTCCTTGGAATGCGGTGAATTAAATATGGAACTCTAATATTTTTCAATGAACTATCAATATCCTTCAGTTTATGGCCAATAAAAAATGGTCGTTGGTAGCTTGAGCCTGAAACCCAGAGACTCAATAGCTTCTTTGTGATTCCAAGTAAAATTCCATGCATGTAATCTACAGTGCAGTTTTCATGGAAGCTAATGAAGGGTAGATGTTTAATAATTGATCTTCCTAGAAATCCACAAACAGGTTTCTTGGTATCAACTGCTTGTAATACATTTTGCTTTATTGTCTCGTTTGTCCTCAATTTTGGTTTCTCTTCATGTCCTCTATATGGAAAGCATCGTGTATGTCCCTTTCCACTTTTAACAACATGACCCGGTTCCTCACAAAAAATACAGGAATGCATACCATTATGCTGTGTCATATTGAAAACACTTGATCTGGCTTGTAGATCCATTGTAATAGCATTTACAACTGCATAAACAATTTGTTGGCCAGATGTTGTTTCAAATTTCAATCCATTGTTGTATAATGATTGCATCTCTTTGACAAATGGGAAAAAGAAGGTGTTCATTTTAGGCTTTCCTTGCCCTTGCCAAAGACCCCACAATACCATGTTTTTTCTAATAAATCGAGATGACGGTGGAATTTCATTTATAATCAAATAAACTGGCCAGATCGAAACTTTAGATGATTTAAATAAAGAAACTCCATCAGTAAACATTGTTAAGGTAATTGTCATTTCTTTGCACTTTTCTTTTAATTCCCTGTATTTTTTTCCATCCAAAATGTCATAAATTGCGTTATCTGCCTTTTTTCTTTCAAAAGATTTCTTTATTTGGTCCCAATTATTTTCCAAAATTTCAACGAGTTGTAAATTGAGATTTCCTTGTACAAAAAAATTTGTCTTGTGACCATTGTTTTCCTTGGTACAGCGTCTTCCTGAACAGTTTGGTGTACTGCAATTATTGACTTCATTTTCCTCAGGATATATTGCTCCACAGATTTCGCAAAATTCAATATAGTTCATAAAACCACTAAAGCCAAGCTTCCTCTTGACTTTGTTGATATTTAATTCACATAGGTTTCTTTCTGGAACATGAATATTAATTAATTGCATTAGTTGTGAAAATGCTGCTCCTGATAAATTATTTCTTGTTGAATATGCACATAGAGATAGTAAGTGTTCTTGATGTGTTATATCTGATGAGTAAATTTCAGTGTTTGGTGGCAATACATATAATGGAACACTTTTTGTTTTTTGTTCTTCTTCACAACTATCTGCCTCGTCCAATGGCGATTTATCTGTATTTTCCTCATCACTATTACCCGAGTCAAATTCATAATCTGAGTCACTATTGACAATATCCATATCTTCAACCTCATAATTATCACATATAATTTGTTGAACTTCATCATTATATAATGTATTGTGATCGGGAGAAAAAGATTCTTGCTCAATGCTTTCATCATCATAAATAGAGGAATTGTTGTCATTATTTAAGCCGTCTATTGGGATATTTGATTCAAGATTAGTACATGTAGTATCACTAGCAAAGGTTTCATGTCCCTCGTAACCATCTGATCTATTATCATCTTGCCTATAAAAGATAAAGAAAAATTACATTAATAACCATGAAAGGGAAGTATGATATTTTAACACTAAAATAACAAAAAGTTAACATGGTTAATATACAGCATTAATATAAAGTTAAATACCATATTTTTGCATTTATATACAATGTACATCATATGCATTCTATTTCTTTTTATCGAAAATTTTTCCTGACTTTGCAGGTCCTGTGATCATGGTGATTTATGAACAAATGCCTGAATAATTGAAAATTTAACTGTTGTGACAGGCAGTCAGTCAGATTTCATGAAGACTTGTACCTTTTAAACAATGTTATTTAAATCATGTTAATTTCATGAATTTGTAACATCTTACATGTATATCGTCAACATGTTTTCCAGTAATAAAGTAATGTTTCACTGGAATCTGATCAACTAGTAAAATATGCTTGGATATATGCAAAATCAGAAGTTATCTGGAACCATTTCATCAAAACTAACTTTTATCTTTTGAATGTTAACAAATATGCAAAATCACCTGATATGAACATAATACATATATTGTTAGAAGACAATAATTGTATGGTGAATGTAAATAATTATGTACAAATGTATGTTACCTTAAACATCTCCATTTAGTTGTCCTTGGCTTAGATTCATTTTCATCATACTCATATTTCTTGTATCTTTTAACCGCACTTCCACCTGAAATAGACAAGATTTTTTTTAAACTTGATGTTTAAATGTATATGCAGGTACAAAATCTTCATGTAAATTGTACAAAGTTGGACATTTATAGATCATTATACACATTATAAATATACCATGTACATGTATAAATGTTGTATTATTCAGCTAATTTATAACAAAGGAGCAATAACATGAATGCCAGTTTAAAAGTATGTAGCCTAATAACATCAATGCCCTCAATCCTTAATACTTCTTTCTTTACTAGTATAAGCATAGCTTCTCATTGGTTTACATATTACTGATTAATTATACGTGCAAGTTTTAATTATCAATTTCTTATCTTAATTTGGTGTAATAGCTAACAGTAACAGTTAATGACTATCGTGACTTATACTTGTACATATGTACAAGACAAAGTATATAAATACAGCAAAGTTTGCTGATCAAGCCTGGAAAACTCGCAAGTCGCAACCAAATATTGTTACCCTGAAGTTTATTGATTCTAAGTGAAAGAACACTTTTTGCAAGAATCAGAGAATGTCACTCCATGTGAAATCTGTCACAGATCTTAAATATACCAAAAATAATAGTTAAGCCAGAAATCCTTTTTATATTGTCAAGGCAATTCTATAAACCAGGACAAGTCCAGATTTAAGGAAAACTGTAACTTAATGTTATCAATTGAACAAAATAAACTGTTTTCGCTTTATTTACAATTATTCAACAAATATACATGGACTGACATTCTTCGATTTCTCAAATTTATGACATTAAATGTATCAGGTCACAAAATTCCAGGGACCCGGAATTTTGGTTGCAACTTTCGAGTTTCCCAGGCGTGCTGAGGATCTCGGAGAAAGTTTGATTTTACATTGCAATGTAAAAACATGTACACCATGATTGATTGATTGATTGATACATATACCAGTACATACATAAATTTACACATCTTCCAAATTACCATGATAACTATGTTCATGAAGCTCTGAGCGTGATAGTAAATTTGTAAAATTCACTGACGTTACAAACAAATGTTTAAATGTACATGTACATATCCAAATATGTACTCTGTTAATAATGGGCTTGCAAAATGGACCTTGTAACGGTTTATTCTTTTAATAAAACTGCATACATGTACATGTAATATTTAAGCAAGTGTGAATGTTTACCTTCAATCAAATGAATGCATCTCAAATGAGTTCTCAATGTTTGTTTTCTACTAAGCTCTTTTTCACAACCCTCAACTGGACATATCCATTTATCATTCTGTTCACAAGCTGCAAGTTCTTCATTTGATAGTGCTTTGTTAGCCTGTTAAATACAAATGTAAGTAAATATAAATAATGACATGCGTCATATAATGGCAATGAAGTAGCAAAACATTTGGGAAATACAATCATTGTACAATATTGAAATAAAAATATACATTATTGATTTGGTTTTTAGAGTGTGTTATTTTTGTGCTTTGTACAAAATTATCAATACGGGGAAGGTTGGGCCCAAAAAACTAGTTTACCCCGCCACATTTTATATGTGCCTGTCCTAAGCCAGGAATTTTTGTCAAAGCTTTTGTTTGTCTCTGTCATCAATCTGTTTATTGTTCTATGTCCAGAACTGGGTCTTTCATTGATAATTCAGGGATTGGTTTTGAAACTTATGTATTGTATTTTTAGTCTTGGGCCAATGCAAAACGGCAAGCAGCAACCTCTATGGTCATGTTGAAGACAGCTGCTGGCTGTTTTTCTCTATGATTTTTTAAAAATTCCTGTTTCTTTATGTTGGTTGTGTCACGTACACTTATTCCACATTTCTTTATCGTTTATGTAGTTTATTGGTCTAGTTTGGGGACTGAAAATGAACATGAGCAGCTTGAAATAAGTAATTTGGACTCTACATGTATTATCTTAAGAACTGTCTTTTCTCAGCTAGTCTTGTTATTGTACATGTACTTTTATGTTTTAATAATAAGTTCATTTTTTTAACTGCCTGTAGAAGGATTGAGTCAAGTGGACACAGCACTTTGACACCTGGTGTACAGTGTTATAGTAATATAGATCTATTCAATTATCCTGTGAGTTACATGTTGTATATGTATACTGGTATCTCGTAATATTGTGGTAGGTACATGTAGTTAGGTTAAACAGGTGACATCACAGTTGAATATTAGGTTGAAATAAACGTCATTTCCACGATACAATGGAACCCACCATATAATGAGAAGGGAGTATACACGTAATGGTAACCTTTAATTTTGATATGATTTACAAAGCGTCTACTATCTTGATTTTAATATGCGAGTGGAGTGTTTTAAGCTCACTATTGTCAGTGATTGTAGAGTCTGCCAAATTGCATGAGACCAAAAATATGATTAATGAAAAATAAAACCTGGGTGCTACTCAGAATGTAATCTCGTTGAGATGTTAGCTCCGGGGAAAATTTTTTGATTGGCCTCCTCTAACGCCAATCAAAAAATTTTCCCCGGAGCTAACATCTCAACGAGATTACTCAGAATGCATTCTCATTCAATGATTTTGTTAGGATTTATCATATTTCAATTACTAGTTAACTACATGTATTAGTTATAGTACCATAAAAAGTGTTGAACATCATCTACATGTATTTGTAAATCTTTGACTTTGATATCCTGGCTTCTGATCAGACATGTATATCCTGTGACATAATTTGTGATCTTTGGACTACATTTCTCATAAAAACTACGCCTGTGTATTTAAATCTTAACCAACTCCACTGATCTTTCTTCTTTGGATGTTGATCATGTTGTTTTGTTTTCGATTTTTTACTCGATGTCAAATTAAAGCGTTCTTATGACTAGAATATTTTATATTGGTTAAAACGTTTAAGTGCGACGGATGATTTCAATTGCAATGAGCCAATCAAATCGTCGCTTTTATTCAAAGCATTGCGCGCTACTATCCGAACTTAAGCAGTATTATTATTTTTGTTTGTTTACTTTTTATATTACATTTGTAATTATAACTTCTGAATAATGGCTTCGACATCTAAGTTTTTTATTGTCGACTGGGAGGATGGAACCACCGACTTTTACAATGAAAAGGAGCTTATAGTTGACGGCGTCACAGGGAAAGTCTTGAAGCAATTTGGCCAGATAATGTTTATGGGGAAAATTGCCTCATTCCACAGTAAGTAATTAATAATGCAAACGGGGCAAAGTATGCACAACTTCGATTTCAGAATTAATTTAACAATTAATTGACATGCAGATCTAGACTTGAACTGTTTTTTTTTCTCTGTTGCCCTTTTCGAAATTTTCTGTACCCCCTCCCAAGGAATTACATCAAATATATAATTCCTTGTCCCTCCCCAAACGTATTATCAGTTGCTGAAAGCTGTTGTCAAAGATATGTCAAAACAATTAAAAAAAAAAGAATAGAAAGATGGAATAAGCTTTAAATGATAAATATTTTGGACAAACCCTCGCACTCCCCTCCTCATGAGTCATGGGCCCCCACTGTGAAAGAGGTCCATGAAATTTGTTTTTCTCCTAGAAAAACTTAACAAAAATTTATGGTTTTTTAACTTTTAATCATGAGCACTTGGCCATACAGCTCCTAGCTGTGGTTCATATATAGCTCTTACATGTAATTTAAGGCCCTTATATATTTTTTTCTGCTTTGTGACTTGTCGGCCAAATAAGACCACTAAGAGAGCACTGCGCAGCCAATTCTTATCCTTGTCACACTGCATATGCAAATTCACCTTCATCAGACACGCTAGGAGTAGAAAACTTGGAAAACCGGTAGAATACATGTCATTATTGACACGAGTTAATTTTTTTGCAACAGAGGGTGTTCATTAATACTTTGTTTTTTAAAACAATGCATCTTGTGCATGTGACAAAATTTAATGTATGTCATTCACCATGTTCACAGTCACCTTCATATTTCTGTGCACAAAGATAGAATTTAACAAGTTATGTATATACACATGTACATTTGTGCTACTTAGGAAAACTCTTTATACCGAAAACTTCTAAGCTCAGATTTTGATAAAAAAATCACATGTACATGTACTAAGTTTGTTTCACAAATGTACATTAACATGCATGTATACTTGTAAACCATTGTGTTGTACAAAAAAATGTACCGTACAATGTACAGGTAATTTATAATATCAGTTAAAGTTAAACTTTATATACATGTTAAAGTTTCAAAATTGAACTGTTACAATGTACATGTACTTGCACAGAACTGTTGATAAGTGAAAATCATTTGTCAATTGTCATTGCTTATTTAACACCTTTAAGGCTTTTAAACTAATATAATTAGTCTAAAAAGTATTGCATTTTAGGTTTTATCCCAGTAATTTGACCTTATGTTTTCCACTGCTTATCGATAATTACAACTGTAGAACAATACCTGTGTATGCTTTTCTCAGAAACCATACATGGGAATGATTTGAAACTTGGTAGAATGGTTCGGTATGACAATCTGAGTGTGCATGTACATGTACATTTGTACATGTATGTCCTAAGCAACTTTCAGACCTCTGAGACTTCCACTTTTTTTTTGGGGCCTAGCCGGGGCATCCCTGTCCCATGGACATTCCTCCTTTATTATTTATTCAAAGCATCATACTTTTGTTGTTGTAATATTATACAATATACAGTACTATACATTGTATATTGTAAATTTCTGTAAGGATAGCTATATAAGTTCAAATAACATGTGTAATTGTCACAGTTCGATAAGATTAGGCTCAATGGGGCCACTGCAAAGGCCGCACCTGCAAACTGGAGAGGGGTTTATAGAAGCATTTAGCTTGTTTCCAAATCCAGTATAAATAAATATGATTAAACTAATTGTCACAGTATAACATGTACAATGTATTTAACAATTGTTCAATTGATTTTAGATTAGTTTATGCATGCCAGTTTCTTGAAAAAGAAATGCAAGTTTTCAAGATCCTCTTATTGAATACTGATCGCATGTGCATCCTTTAAACACAGCTGATGTGACAGATCAGGTTTGTATAACAGTATTTAAGCTTTTTAAATTTTATTATTTTTGACTTTCAACAATCAAAATGGTGAACAATCTTGCAGTGACATCTAGCAGTACCAATAGTACTACATGTATAGGACATAGTTCTTACTGTTCTGGAACAATTGTTTTGTCATACATTGTCATAGTTATTTTAGATGTACATGTACAGTACCAGTACATTTAGACCTGAGAAGTACCATTTAGAAAATTCAAAAGAAAAGCGGTTCAATTTATTTATGCGCTATTGATTATGTTCAACACACAGTCAAACAGTGACCTCATATCAGATTACAAGCGCTGATGAAGCTGGTTGGTCCAGCGAAATATCCGCAAATTTGATTATTAATTATTGTCTTTTGACTTTAATTATTATTTTATTTTAACATCATACATGTATTTGATGTTGTTGTGCACCATTTTAAAAGTATATATACATGTATATACACATATGTACATGCATACCAAATAAAAAAAACATACTACCCGACAATTTATTTGAATTTAATATGTATATCTGTATACCAAATAAAATAAAAACATACTACCAGTACCCGACAATTTATTTTAAATTTAATATACTTATCAATGCAAGTATTAAATTTTAGGCTGTAGAACTTTTATCTTATTAGGTATGTACACAACAGATGCTTTCATGTGCTTTTCTTGATAATAAGAACAATATTTTGAAACATTTTAGACTCAAAAGCTGGTGCAAGGAAAGAACTTCAGGACAGGACAGAAGCTCCCCGTGATGTTGCCTCTGTTGTTTCAGATGAAACAAAAAGAGAGAGAAAGCTGACACAACGTATGGCAGAATCAATTGCTGAAGATGAAAGAAGACCAGTTAGCTCAACCTCAACCAATCAGAATAAAGTAGATAAATCAGATCTTAATTTCCAGACATGATTTTTCAGATTTATAAAGGAAATAAGATTTATTCAATAGAAAAACAAATTTCAATAGTTGTTCAGATTTGTAAAACAAGTCAGAAACTGATTTTTCAGAAGGCTTAACCCCCTTTTTCCCTATCTTTTTGATGAATTTCCTTCTTTTTCCTTTTGGTGCAAAATCATGTCTGAATTTTATTTGAATTAGAGGAGTTTAACATGTAACCAATGTAGTCATTATACATGTAGCTACATGTTCCTAGCCAGGCATTGCAACTTCTATATTTATTGGTATAAATGTAAAATTTTAGTTTGCAATCATTTAGTGGTAAAGATTAAAATAGATGTTTTTGCATGTACATGTATTAAGACCATTTTTTTTATTCTTGATTATAACTTTTGACATGTTTGATGCAAAATTAAAATGCAATGTTGACATCTGTGTTTTTACAAAAGACATTGATACAAACAGGTCTTCAGTTTCAAAATTCACAAAATCAAAATACTATAAAATATCATGAACACTGTAAATATGCACATGTTTCAGTTTTGTTATTATGGTACTTGCATACATACACATGTACTGTCACTGATTAATATTTTGACAAGAGACTTATTTTAATGGACATGATGACAGTTACTGAATCACAGCTGTTTTGTTGTATTTGAATAGGCAAAATCAATCTCAGCAACAGTAGGAAAGGGGAAAGGAAAGGCAGTTAATTTAGAGGTAAATATAAAAAAGACGTGATAAGAAGTATTTATAATGTATTGCATGACACTTAATACATAGTGACATAAATTTTAAGATGAAATAAAACAAAGGAACTGCTTTTCTGCATCCTATAACCCTAGAAAAGCCTTCAGAATGTCAAAAAGATGTTGCGTTTATGTGCATGACACATGCATATATTTTGAACAAATACTGTACATTATTGCACTGGTAATTTTTTTGGTATAAAGAAAATTAATTGCTCCTTGGAAAGTACATTTACTCTTTAAGTTTTATGACATACATGTATGAATACAATGTACATGTATGTGTGTTTGTAAGATATTATCAATATTTCTGAAAGTTTAAAGATATCCAAAATAAGTACATTAGACCAGAGAAAGAATGTTACAATGTTTCTGTTCCCTTCCTAAATACATACCGTAGTTTTTTCATTCTGAACCTGGCCTTTTTAATGTCAATTTTACTTAAGCTAAAAACATAAAAGCTACTCCCAATTATCTCGTAAAAGGAAAAACTCATCAGTAATTAGTAGTAGTAATGGGTCATACATTGCACTTAAAACTGTGTGCTAAGATTAATCTTTGAAATATTGGTGTTCTGTCACATTTGACTGTTCAAATTTAAATACATATTTATATTTTATGAACATGCATGAAACAATCATTCTAATGAACGGTTAATGTTATGCACCTTTTTATAAGAGTCTTTTTGTTAACTTAAATATTAATTCATTAACAGGAAACAAGTAAATCACGAAAGTCCAATGATGAGAGTGATTCACAGAAAAAGAAGAAAGATAAAGCAGGAACAAAATCTGTAAGTATTTACACAAGTAGTCATGTGTGACGTACATTTTTACAACCAAATTAGACAAAAGCCAACCAATAAAAAAATATTAAGTAGAGAAAAATGTGTATTCCATATATTAAAATTATACACCAATTTTAAAATTCTGGTAGCCCACAGTAAGTTTTAGTGGCCATGGATATTCTAGTGGACCAGTGCTAATTTCTAACCCTGACATCTATGAAAGTGAGGGGGGGGCATAATTAGTTTTTCTGGTACATTTGTGCGTCCATCCCAAATGTTGGGAAATGGGGCATTATGTCTTGGACATATTCTTGTTTAATTTATGTAACAGTGTTGGATATCAGGATTTTTTGTATTGTATACTTATAAAGTACATATTTTATGCCATAATTAATTATGTCTTTGCTTCAGAACAAGAGTAAAAGAAAAGAAAATGCCACACAAGAGGCTGTGGAAAAGAAAAAGAAAAGAGAAGAAGAAAAAGAAACTAAAATGACTGTATGTACTTTCAAATAGATAATTATGCCTTGCATCAAAGTGTGCAAAAAGTATAGGAATCAAGTATATGATCTTTAGTTTGATTATATTTATAAAGATATACCTCAATGGACAATGACACCTTTCATGCCTTTAAAAACATTTACAAATGTCTCATCATTGTAGTATAAAAAAACACACCCACACATTTAAATAAAATCTAGTGTAATGGGGTTATTAATATTTTTGAGAAAAAAAATATTTCATTTACACTTTAAAAACATTTTAGGTCATGTTGCAATGTGCTTCAATTTTAGTCTTCTTTCACAATTAATAAGTTAAATGATTTTTATATATTTTTTTAGAACAAACATCTTACCAACATTGCAGACATGCTAATGGAGTCAGAGATTGTTGACGAGGTTGAAGATTCAGATGATTTGGACTCTCCCTTGATTTCTCCAACAATATCAAGAACCAGTAACTGTTCTCCAATTCCGTCATCAGCTGTTAGCTCATCCTGCAGCATTGGTCCCACTTATACATCCACTTCATCAACACCCTGTACAGCATCCACTTTGTCGTTGTCATCAGCATTACCTCGTACTTCATCCACTGTAACTTCATCTACATATCTCACTAAGAATAAATTCAATTTGTCATCTTCAGGAAATCCATCAATACCATCTTCATCATACACTGCTCCAGTTTGGACATCGTCTGAAACACCAGTTATGTCATTGTCTGAGACCCCACCACGGACTGGGTCTAGCCGTGGAATAATGGCAGAGGCCCTTTCTCTGTCAATGGGAACAGACGATATATATCAGAATGAAGGTGTGTCAGATATATCTGAGATGATATATCGACCAACACCTAGGTATTACAGTACCCCTTCATCCCATCAATCAGGTCCTTTGGCCGGCTGCAGTCAATGTCATCGACTGCAGGTGACCATAGAAGGTTTGGAAAAAGATTCCAGGGAACAGAATCAGAATATTTATCAGCTGAATTCCAGGCTTTGTCAAGTAAGTATTTTTATGTGTTGAATCAAAATTGCCAGCATCTTATCATGCTTATTGCAAGACTGTTGGCCACTTCTGACTAAGAAATAACCGACTTTAAGTATTAATTGATATGAAAAATTTACTTTTTATCTAATGGTTTTTGGCCGGATTTCAAATTAGATATTTTTATAGAAATTTTTCGCATGTCAAAACAAAAAATACTGAACATGTATAGCAGTTGCTTAAGGAAATAATTGAATGTCTAGTCATGGACTTGCATGTATAATTAGCCTACAATGTAATACATATTCTCTGTTATCAGAACAGACAGTCCATTAGTATATAAATTTTTTATCTTCAAATTTAAATATATGTAGCATAATGATAATAAATTGCTCTTATACTATAGGTGGAACAGATATTACACTCCTTACAATACTCAATGAAGCCCATGTCCATGAACAGTTCTTATATGGAGCCTAGTTCTTCAAATACATCTATGGTATGTATGATTTATTTATAACATTAATTTCCTTGTTCGAACTAATGAATAGAACAATTTCAAGTTATACAAAGCTCAATCAGTTATTTTAATAATATAGAATAATCTTATATCATTAAAAAGACTGTTTTTACAAGTCATACTTAGTGTATATGTGACCGTAAGCCTGTTCATAATCATTCATCAAAAAGACTTACAGACCTGTATGTACATTATGTATAAACTGAGCATAAAGAGAAATCTGGAGTAAAAAGTGCTTGCATCATGCAGTATGTAACTGTTTTGACTTTATATAAAAGTTATCTTTTTTTAGGGACGTTACAGCGATACTTCCTGTGCTAATGATGCAAATGTGACAGATTCAGGTTCACAGGAGAAGCTGTACAATGGCTTCACAAAGGTACAGTATTCTATTAAGTCATATTTTTATCCCTTAATGTGATTAAGGTTTGAAATGCAATACTAAATTGAGATGAGATGTTACAAATTCTTTATGAAGTGTAAAGTTGATATATATTCATGAACAAAAGAAATGTTACATATTTTTTTATACAGATGCAAATTTGTAATATAATATGATAATTGCATAATTATTGGCGGAAACAACAAGATATTTTAAAATTATCATAGAAATTTAACTCTTTGGTTGACTACAATTTTCAGCATCAGAGATGCAAAGATGAAAACATAATGTCTAAATTAATGATTCTGAATATCTACATGTAGTAATCTAGAAATGGCTGAAAAGACTCTGAGGGTACCTTTTAACTATTTTTCTGAAAATAAGGGTTGTGATTATTTTTATTCAATTTTAGGCCGAAGGAAAACTTTGGATATACATTTATTAACAAATTTGCCTTATCACTCAAAATTATTTGATTGATTATTTGTTTACCTTCATGATGACGGATACACTTTTATTGTAAATTTATCAATGTTAATTATCAAAATCATCATTTTCATTACTTAAATATATTTTTTTTTTTTAAATTTTTTAAATATGACACATACTTGTCATTTTCTTTGTTTTGCGGCTTTGATATTTTGTCCCCATTTAGATTTTTATATATGTTTAAACTTGACACAGCAAGTTGTCTATTGGCATTTTTTTTTAGTACAAAAAATTTACTTTTTCGTAGACAATATCCCTTAAAAATTGTGTTTTTCTACTATTTGATACACAGGTGGACACTAAACAGTTGAATTTAGCTAAATATTCCTAAGAAAAAATTGGTAAATTTTTCATTTTGCATTTAGGCTCAACTCATACATGATCTTCCTAGCAGAAGCTGGAAATCAGATTCAAAGTGGCTGCTTAGAAGAATGTTTACTTTAGATGAGCTAAAAGGTCATTCTATAACAGGCCACCATGGAGGAAAGAAGTCAGACTCGGGAGTACGTCCTCCATTAGAGGATAGACAGAAGCTACGTGTCCTGTATGGTAAGCTTAGTCATTTAGTGAGTTAAATCTTACCTAAGTTGTAGTTTTGATTTAATACATCATAGTTTCATATTTTAATAACCTTGATTGAATATCATGAAATGTTGATGGTAAATTTTTTGCTGGGGTGGATAAGTAACCTGAGTTCATTTTACAACAAACATAAAAAAAAAGCTACATCACTTAACTAAGCTGTAACAGTGATTCATAATACTTTATATCGGATATACATTATGTACACAGATCCTGTTTGGAAAAAATTAAAAGTATGTATTTAAATTAAACAAGAAACTCAAAGTAGATTACAACACAATCAAGATAACAACTAGATCATTTGTTGACATTTTAGCCAATGGAAATGCTAGATAATTTTTTTTAATCCAACCATTGCTTTGGTTGATTAATTTCTTATTCTGAAATTTCTAATGTTGTAATATTGACATTTTTATTCGGCATATTATTAAATACAATTATATATGTATAATATTTTTTAGACATCATTATCGAGAAGTACCCTGGAAGAACCATTCCAGACTTGAATTTGGTCCTTGCAGATGTAGTAAAGCCTTCTGCTCCAGGAATGTCATGATACCAGTATTGGACAAACATGCACATTTTATTTTTATTCAGTTGTTATTGTTGTAATATGTACAGTAAAAATTTAATCATTGTTTCCATGATGCAATAGAGAAATTTTATGCTTCATCTGCAAAAATTTGGGGCATCTAGTGTTCGGGTCTGTTAGTCCTTCTGACGAATAAAATTTGATTCAGTCATACAGATATTTGGGAATGTTTTTGTTGAAGGTTACTGTAAAAAGTTTTAAAAAACCCGAGAGTGAGATACAAAAACTGTTTTGCAAAATGGGTGCGAGATTGGGCATTTAAAGTTTTTTTAGACATACTCTTAATTTTTGTTATTGAGTACATGTGGATGTATTTTACACACATTTAATACTGATTATTTGCATTTAAAGTATTATTTGTTTGAAAAAAAATAAATACTTTAATAAATCATTCTTGACTTATTGGGTTTTCAGTTTTATTTAAGGTTTCCCTTTTATTTGCAAATATAATGGCTATTTTTAATTTCCGAATGAATATTCGGAAGTTACGAATGGTCATTCGGAAGTTACGAATACATTATTCCAAATCGTTCCAAATCTTCCTTCCGAATCACTATTTGTAAGTAATTCGGAAAAGGTTCCAATACTCCGAATGGTCACTCGGAAATTAAGTATTCGTAAATTCCGAATGATAATTCGTAATTTCCGTGTGCAATTCGGAACTCTGTGGTACGGGAAAGTAGATAAAAATATTTTAAGAAATCTAAGCTTTCGTGCAAGTCTAGCATGCAATGTATGCCGAATGCGCGCATAATAACCAGAAATGCACTATATATACATTGCTGTGGTATTCCAAAGCAGAGAACGGGCACCTCGGAATGCCCATCTTTCATACACTCGATACATGTCCATAGAAAGTATTACACTAAAAAATATGAAAGCAGTGATAAAAATATCCTCCCTGAAAATTTAATACATGTAGGCTCATGGCGATTTTTTCAGTTGCATCTCTCTTACTGGTAAATATGTTAAACAATTTAATTCAAATTAAAAGAATTACGTTGTGGGTTTCTCTTACTTCTTGAGTCCAATAAGGTTTTAGTTTCATTTCACACATTTTATTTGAATAAATCAAAGGGTATTGGATAACAGATAGAGCCTAATTATACACATGTATATAAATCCTATCCCAACAGTTACAAGATGGAATGTATTGACAATTAACAAACGACACATTATTTACAGGGATATTTCAGTCCACTCCAAAGCATCCAGCTTGAGTGTTTATAATGGACTTCTGTTGCAGATTATAATGCAGAATATTTGTATATCCTAAGAGTCTATATATAATGTACTCTCATCGGAATACTTTAGGAGAGGAGTGGATCATGTTACTTGATGCAAAAATCTATAATAAATACACATTTTATAAATGAAAAATAATTCCAACATATTATATCATAGTATACTGTTTGATTGGAATAAACTTAAACTAAAGGGAGAAAAAAATGGATGCATGATTTGGTTGATATTGGTACAAGTATTAGAAAATGAGACTGAAAGATGATTTGTTTGTCTAAAAAAGAAAAAATAATGTTATCGCAGGTAAGAGTAATATCAACAAACAAAAAATCTTTTAACCAAATTAATAAATTTATTTAAAAAAAAACAAACAAACAAAAGAAAAAAATAATAAGAACTTAGATATCATAGGAGCAAGAGAGATGTGGAAACTGTCAGAGTTCGTGATATTTGCAAGTCGAACAAGTTTTACAGTTTTACATGCATGTAATAATAATAATAATAAGGTGGATAATTAATCCTAAGCAAAGACAATATGAGTGGCAACCTATTGGAATCTATTTGTACTCTCAATATATTCAAGAACTGCATTAGTTTATCAGTGTTTTCCTCTGGAGACAGTTCTTAGGAACCATGCCAGTAGTGTAGAATTTGCACACACAACATGTATATTGTATCAGATGCTGACATATAACAACATATTCATAATTAAGATTCAATCATATGCTGTCTTAATGTTCTCATAGTTTTACTGTAAAACTTTAGCTTCAATGTCAACGATTGGCTGGTAGTTTATCAAATTTTCAACAGTTGCTTTAAGATCCCGATACTATAGTACTTAGTGAATTGTAGTCTTTAAGATTGAGAACGTGTACATATATCCGCGACACATGGTGGTTTTATTTACTGATATTAGTAAATTCACGCAGAAAAATTCCTTGTAAATTTAGATTTCTTTTGTGCAATGGCTGACAATGGTACTGTGTGGACGTCGTATTGGGCATTAACATTATAGTCACTAGCAAAAATAACTGTTCCTAGTTGGAAGCAATATGATACAAGTCAATATACTGAATATATATAATCCTGAATGGCGGTAGACTCCTAAAACAAATGTAGAGTTGTCGTCATTAAAATAATAGCTAGACCCACTATATTTGGTCTGATAGTCGTTGTTAGGTACACGTCAGCAAATGTAATACGTAGTCCCACTATGTTTGATCTATAAATATATTTTGGTGGGTCCATACCAGTTTGAGACCTGTTAGCTGACCTTTGACACAATTTTAGACGCGAGTGACTTGCATCAGTTGTTTCAGACAAATTGTGCATGACCATAATTATTTATTTTAATGCATTTCCTTTGGGTTACAATGTTGGGTATCAGATAGTTTATTCTGTGTCCACATGTTTACTCAGTGTGTCCACTCATTTCAATCTATAATTAGCATTAAGTCGACATCGCTGCTGGTGGAGGGTATCCCCAAATCACCAACTCGGCTGCTAGTATTGCAATACTAGCCCGAAATTGATACTTTAAATTTACTGTTACAAAATTATGAATGCATAGCTCTGTCCTTAGATAGTTTATTGGTCATTATGGCATTTCCCTCTTCAACGCAAGGACGTATATTAAAAGGATAGGAAACTCCCGATATCGCCTTGATAATATCCGAGAAATATCGCGAATCGCGAGAAAACACGAGATCTGCAGAAAGCTTCAGCGGGAATCGCCGCTTCGAGATTTCTACATCAATTTTTAAGTAGAAAAACATTATATGAATAATTAAAAACATATTTAGTAGAAGTTATTTTATGGTATTAAATGATTTTTCACTATAAAAACAACATCAAACACTTATAAACACCACAATAAGAGATCATAAGTAAGGATGCCAGATGCTGCCCATAATGCTGGGAACGAGATGGCATGACCCGTCATGTTGCATTGATTTTTTAAAATTTTATTGCATTTACTTGTATAAAAGTATTTGATTACAAGTTTTAGATAATATTTACGTTTGCATATGAAAATAGAGCGTCTTTTGTTGTGTATTTCACGTGTAATATAACATATAAACCAGTCCTTTTCGGTAAACAAAATGGCGACTTCCATGGAGAATGGCCTTGTATTTTGCAGCTAAATGTGCATTTTTGGTGTGAAAAGACGCTTCTAAACCGAATGAGTTCCTTTCCTTTTATATTTTAACGTTTGCATAGCATGCTCGAAAGCCTCAAATTCAACGGCTAACGATATTGCTCGGTCCAACATTGACGGGTGAGCAAACTGGACGTGGCGCTTAAGTTCAGCACCATTTAAGCCTGAGATAAACTGCTCGACGACTAAGCTCTCTCTCATTGCTATAGATATTAATGGAAAGGCTCTACTTCCTAAACGCTTTATTGCATGCCCGTTATCAGTTACGGTTTCATCCCGGTTTCTTCTACGGTTTCGAAATTCACAGCGATACGACACCTCTCGCTCTCGGGGACAAAATCTCTGCATCAGCGAGTTTTTGAGTGCGTCATAATTGTCAAGAACGTTAGGCGTTAATTCGCTTAGTATCCTTTGGGCGACACCACGAAGGCTCATTGCTAATTGTGCAGCCTTTTCGGACGCAGACCACTGATTCCATCTTGCAACCTGTTCAAAATGACAGATGTAATCCGTCCATTCTTTTGTGTCCCCATCATATAAAGCAGACTCTTTTATTTTTCTTGGTTGTGGGGTTAGGCATTGACTTTATTTCTGGTTGTTGGCCACAGTTATAAGCTGGTCTAGGGTCTCTCGTACATTTATTCCTTTCATTTCCTTGACAATGCATGTAATTGCATGTATTCTCATTATCATGTTGCGACTGCTTTTGCCAACTGTTTGGATAATTAAAAATAGGATCCTTTGACTCATGGTGTTTTAAATCACCATTTCTACCTATTGTGTGCTTGTTTTGTTTATTTTATACCCAACAGGTGCCCCTTTCCATTGACGTCAGCACGTGAAATGACGGTTGTGTATTCCGGTCTTTTGAAGTTTGAACGCGGTTCAAACGTTTTTGTGTCTGACTATTTCCCAGAAATATGCGCTTTGTTCATGACATTAATGGATTTTTTTGGTGTGTTTGTGTTAGATTCGCGATAATTATCATCTATTCCGTAAAAATTGTTTGCTATTGTGTGGTTAGAGACGAAAAATGCAGGAGAAAAACTGTCATGATCACGAAGAACTGACCCAAGGTCATTGGTTTCCATTTCAAAATTCAAGGATGTCGAATCATAAAACTCATCGTCGTCATTATATGGCATAATTACTTGTTGCCTAGACATTCTGTTATTGCCTGTTAGTGTGTGAAGGCATTGGTCGCCTGTAAAATCCGACGATTGTGCGAAGTTAAGTGTGCGAGTGTGATCCCTTGGAGTTTCAATAACGGATTGTGTATTGCCGCGTGGATGACATTTGTTCATATTGTGCTTCAGATCTGGGATAACTTTATTTTGTTTGGAGTCTAACATGTCTAGGGGTAAGGGGACGACCATTTGATATTCTGGGGGAGGCCAGGAGGATTTTGAAAATAAATAACTCAGCCTTGATAATAACAAAAATGAATGGTTTGTTCTGTGGTAGTTTGAAAATAAATAACTTGACCTACAATGTATTGAAAATAAATAACTCGGCAGGTCTTTTAAACCATTTTATAAATGCATGTTTTAAAGCATGAGATATGGCACCAGATTCTACCAAAATTCGTCTTTTTTCATATTTTTTTCGGAAAAAAATTCCCAAATCTTTTAATGATATATAAACTACACCATATATAAATATTAATGTTTTTGAAATGTCTGAAAATGGGTTTCACTTCACTTGAGGTATATTGTCTCATGAACATTTACCTCACTTTAAGTGGCCTCAGTGACCGAGTGGTCTAGGTAGTTCGTCATGACTACTAATGATCACTAGCCTGTCAACACTGAGGTTGTGAGTTCGAATCTTACCTGTGGCGGGGTGTATTCGACTCTGATCTAAATTGACAAGGATTGCCAATTTTCCTACCGAAGGTCGGTGGTTCTCTCCGGGTAATCCGACTTCCTCCACCAATAACTAGAGGCTCAGTGGGCTGAGCCTGGATCGCTCACCTGACAAAATGCTTCTAAAAACTTCCATTAATTCTTTGGTTGAATTTGCTTCAAAAGTTTAAGAGCAGATGATCAAAATATATTTTTCTCATAGGGTCCAAAGTTAAAAGTATTTCCCCTCTGGCGGCCATGTTTTTCTCAGATTTGAACATGAGCCATCTTTGTAAAGAACCTTCCATACATCATTCCTGTACAGTTTTATTCAATTTGCTATTATAGTTTTAGAGGAGATGATCAAAATATGTTTTTTCCATAGGCATGTATGTTAAACTATGTTCCTGCTGTCAGCCATGATGTTTGTCGCATTCAAACGAAATGAGCAATCCCTCTAAAGGACCTTCCATACATCATTCCAGAACAGTTTGGTTAAATTTGCTCAAGTAGTTTCAGAGGAGATGAACTTTAACATGTTTTCCCATAAGGTCCAATGTTAAACTATGTCCTGCTCTGGCAGCCATGTGTTTTGGCGGATCGGAAAAATTTCGGCAGTCTTAGTAAAGGACCTTCCATACATCATTCCTGTAAAGTTTGGTTAAATTTGCTCCAGTTAGTTTCAGAAAAGATGAACTTTAACATGTTTTCCCATAGGGTCCAATGTTAAACTATGTCCTGTACTGGCAGCTATGTTTTACAGCGAATCGGAAAAATGTCGGCAATCTTAGTAAAGGACCTTCCATACATCATTCCTGTAAAGTTTGGTTACATTTGCTCAAGTTGTTTCAGAGGAGATGAACTTTAACATGTTTTTCCATTGGGTCCAATGTTAAACTATGTCCTGCTCTGGCAGCCATGTTTTTTGGCGGATCAGAAAAAATTCGGCAATCTTAGTAAAGGACCTTCCATACATCATTCCTGTAAAGTTTGGTTAAATTTGCTCCATTGGTTTTAGAGGAGATGATCAATATGTGAAAGTTTACAGACGACGGACGGACGACAAGTGATGACAAAAGCTCACATGGCCTTTGGCCAGGTGAGCTAAAAACTGGCCGCCGCGAAATAGCCAAATGTGTTGAAAACGGTGTAAAACCCTAACTAAACAAACAATCAAACAAACCTCACTTTAATACCTTTTCCCATTTTAACCTATATTGTTTTTTGTATGTATGCAATATATGCATGCAGTATTGAATTCAGAAGATTCACTTCCAGAGGATGATGATTAATTTCAATTAAATGGTACATATTATATGAACTTGGTGCACAGAATTATGGCAATGGTGGCCATTTTTGTGCTAGCATCAAACAAATGGTATCTTTATGATGGTCTTAAAGAATACCACAGTGCTGGACAGGGACTGAGACTACACGGTGGAACAGCCAAAATTCCGAACAGATACAACCTCGACTATGTCAATTTAAAAATTGTGTATTTTCAAATATTATCAATATAATTGTGAAAATAAATAATCAGTCCCTTGTTTTACTGAAAATGAAAAATCATGCTTCAACGGTGCAGAAAATAAATAATCTGTCTTTATTTTCCACAAAAATAAATAACCCATCCAAAACAAATCCTCCTGGTCCCCACCAGAATATCAAATGGTCGTCCCCTAAGTTATTTTCATAATTATGTCTTCTTTGTTTACATGTTTGTTCCCTTTCGTCCACTGTTTTGTTTACAAATAATTTTTCCGGTTTGTGATTCCTTGTGAAACTCGGAGTCAAAAATTGTTTGAGCCCGTAAAATCCTGTACTTATGTTGTTGATCCAAGACGACATTTTGTAAATATTGAAATAAATTTAATTTTATATCCGTTTATGTGGAAATTTCTCAATATCCCGCGGACGTAGCCCCCAATGTAATCGGGTGTATTTTATCTCATTTACATCAATTATTCATTGATTTGTTACAGAAATTACCAGTATTAGCAAAATTCAAAAATAATAGAAATACTAAGGGTTCATTCGTTGTATTGCACATGGTAGATCTCCTTAGCTGAAATTTAGCTTCCTGTTTCGGTATTTTTTGGTTGAGTACTTCTTGTTTAATATAGCTTGGTTTTTGGTCTTCCAAATGTTTCGGTTTTAATGCTGCTGATGAGAGATAACTCCTTGAAATGCGTCGTATACGGCATAGTATAAATTTACTATATCTAATATTAGTATCTTTGGATTGTTATTTTGAAACTCCTGGGATGATCGATGCCTCTGCTGGTGGACCCTAGGTCCGCGAGGGTATTCGCCAACCCAGTCGTCAGACTTGTCTGACATGATTATTCATTGATTTGTTACAGAAATTACCAGTATTAGCAAACTTCAAAAATAATAGAAATACTAAGGGTTCATTCCTTGTATTGCACATGGTAGATCTCCTTAGCTGAAATTTAGGAGCGCACTTATTACTAAAATTTTCACTGAGGGAAGTTTTTTCTTAGCTAAAAGTAACTTGAATAAACCAGTCGACATTCTACAGGTAATAATCAATCCATTTTACTACATAACCCTAGAGGAAAATCAAAGTGTTGTGGATAGAGTTAATAACTTTGTGGAGAATCGGTGTAGACAGTTAATATTTAAACTGCACAATAAACGCTATGCTTTATTGGCTGATCTAGATAGAGTAGACAGTAGAAGGCTAACTATAACCTGCAAATAATTATTTCATTTTTGTGTCTTTGGGTATACATGTTGGGCTGTTATTTCAATAAGCCAATTAAGCTCTAAATCTTATTTGGTTCCGTCATACCAACCCAAATAAATTTTGCATTTGAATTATTTATGGTGATGGAAGTCCTTGTGTAATATATATGTTGGTAATGGACTACTTTTATTGCAACATTGTGTTTTAATAATTGGTGTTCCTCTATCATTGTCTATGTGAAGTGGAGGTGAGTCTTGAATGGCAGAACTTCGTCTACATATTACAGATTGCTGTTATAAGTCTTGTTATGTCACGTGACTACGATAATTTTGAAATTTCGAAAGGTGGGACAGAAGTCTAATTACCTACAAATGCAAGTTTTCTGAAGCAAAATAGGACCTGAGGGGCGATATTTGTCTTTTCAGATTTGTTTTCGGATATTTTCTTTTTACTTATTTTGCTATTTATAATTTTTCATTTTCTATTTTCTGTTTTGACTATCAATGTGCCGCCCCGAAATTCCAAAAAAAAAAATAAAAAATGAAAATATAAGCTATAAAAAATTTCGGGGCGGCACATTGATAGTCAAAACAGAAAATAGAAAATGAAAAATTATAAATAGCAAAATAAGTAAAAAGAAAATATCCGAAAACAAATCTGAAAAGACAAATATCGCCCCTCAGGTCCTATTTTGCTAAACATTAAAAATAGAAAAATAATGCGCAGTCATATGTTATAGGACTACGACCATGTTAAACGAACAGCTTAAGATTAAATCAACAGACTCCAACGCAAAAATAACAGCTAAAAACAAAATCAACAGACTCCGATGTCTCTGTGTTAATATAAGAAAGTTTTATAAAAAAATTTTTGTGTCAAAATATTTATGACCATGCAGTCAATTTAGTAAATTTGAGATTTTTCTCATTTTTTTAGAACAAAGAGCATATGATTTCAACTTATTCGTTATTAATGATTGAAAATATGCATATTAAAGAATTTTAAAAAGAAAACATTGATACGGGATGTACATATTTTTGGTAAAATCATTTCTTTCTACCCCTCACCCATTTTCTCAATATTTTGGCTGATGACACTGGCCAGATTGGTTATAAAATTTGTAAAATTTTACTACTCAAAAACTACTTATTGTTAGTACATAATTTTTTCACAGTTTAGTTGGGTTATAATATTTTACAGCCATAAAGTTTTTTCATAAATGGATGAATTATTGTTTAACATCCAGTGGAAACCATGAAGTGCATATTAGGACAAGACCATGTTGATATGATATTCATATGAATCCAGCTTGTGCTAGACCGACATGCTGAACCAGATTTTTAACGTGCAGGAAGTCATATTCACCCCACCTGGACACATTATATGGACTCCCGAGCCAACCAGTCCTTTGCTCTTGTTCCTAGATGCCATGTGCTTGGCAGAGAAGCAGCAAATACCAATTTTAATGTCTTTGGTAGGAACCGGCCAGGCATCGAACAGGTGAACTTCTGCATTCAAGGCGAGCATGCTAACACGAGACCACCAAGGCATTTTCCCCCGAAAGAAAGCTTATAACAATCACCTCAGTATATCAGAAAATATTATTAAAATATATTTTTTTCCGCATGGATGGACAGAAGGATGATCCACTTAGCAACCAAAGATACTGTTTTCCCCTTATTCATTTTAACTTGTGTTACAACATAACCCATATTAGTCCAGTCAAAATAAAATTTGACCCCAAACTAATTGTAACAAAAGGTATTTTGAATCTAAATTGCTTACTTATATCTTAAATGTACACAGATAAAATTCCATGAAAATCTGACCATGGGAAACTTCAAAACTACTTTCAAATATACTGTTGGATTTCCAATAGAACAGGGGAGGTAACTCTTGCTAAAACGTTTTTTTCCAACAAATTTCTTCTGCTTGTTAAGAAAGATACTATCATAGACTAAACTGGCTTAATATAACTTGTTATATATTCTTCTATTGATGATACAAGAATATTCATAATTTTATTTGTAGTTTGATTTTAATGACTGTTTAAAATCACAGAAAATCAGGCATGGGGCGAATTACATTGCAATGTAATGCATTACATTACAATTACTTTGACAAAACCATGCATTATATTACAATTACCATTACATGAATTTATCAAAGTAATGCATTACATTACAATTACTTTTGCAAAGTAATGCATTGAATTACACATTACATTTGTAAATTTTATTATCAAGTGAAAAGTCACAAAAGCATATTCAGTAACTGTTCCATGCATTGAATATAAGTATATATGTAAAAAGTTGATTGCTCTTCAGTCTTTGGTTTTAAGGTATCAATGTATACATCTCTGTGTTTTCTCTAAAACGAAATTACAGAGATGTAGTTTAATACATATTTTAACTTAATGTTAACTTTTCGTTTATAAAAGTAAATTTGTTTCTATTTTTTTTAATTTCAATCAAAATATTTACTAATCTTTCCTAATTATGTAATAAACATAGAGCTTAATTTATGACAAATGGCGAAAAGATTGATTGTAAAACAAACAAATTAGTGTTTTTATCAATTATCTGTTATTTAATCAAGACAAGATATTCATTCATTTTTTGACAACAATGGAAAACTTTTACAGTATAGCTTTTCATACATAACTTTTGTTTATGCAGGAAAATGCAGGAAATAGAATGAACTAAAAAGACATTAAAAAAGATTAAAAAAGATAACTCAGTCTGTCTGATATACAGTGTTGTGTTATTCTTTTAAAATTGTAATTTGGACATTCTAGTGTTTATACAAAGTTTAGAAAATGCTTACTTTGAACCATATTTCGATTTTGAAAAAAATAATTAAAATAATTGTTAATGGTTCTCCCTTTTTATTATAAATCAATAATTTAAACTTGGTTAAAAGAATTTTTAAATCCACAAAAAAGTGTACATATATTTTCATAAAGATTTAACAATTCATAAACTTGATATCCTATATTTTTAGGAAATGAGGGATCCTAGAATGAGAAAAATCTAATTCAAAACTTGAATTAAAATATCAAAACTCTGTTAGAATAATTGGTTTTAACCTTTTTTTAATGCTAAACATGTTTTTTGGCAAAGTATTTTATACAGGAAAATCAGTTATTATTATTTTGTTGATATTTTGGCCAAATTTCAATTAGTTTTTACAGAGTTATCCCCCTTATTCAATAAAAATTCCCATAGGAAATTTATTTCAGCTGTAATTTTATCTGCTTGCATTCATTTCATGGTGATTTTTTCTTGGTTAATAATCCTTTTACATTTCCTGACTCCAAAAAAAATTAATTTCTTCTGATGCAATTAAGGGTCCATTTTTGCTAGTTTGACTGGACTATACATTCATGTGCTAATAAGTTTTTTTGCAAGTTGTATTTCTTTTTTCTTTGAAATAATTTTTGAAAAAATACTGAGAACTAGAGGCTCAAGTGGTGAGCCTGTATCGCTCACCTGCCATCCTTTTCAACATTTTTGTTCATTTATCTATTTAGTTTGTGATTTTTTTTCAACTTGAGCAAAATTAAGGAATTGTTCATGGAACCAGTTAGCCGTCGAAATGAGGAGAAATAGTCAAATTTTATGAAAGTTATTGCATAGATTTTACCTCTGGCCCTTTTACTGTCTCCTGTTAAAGAAGTCCGGTTGGCATTTTCACATTTAAAGGGTTCTTTGCCTGAAAATTTCAACCATACTTTTTTTAGACTGGTGAGATTTTTTGCAAATATCCCCTCCCCTTGAAAATTACAGCCTTTCCTGGAATCATCATGTTTTCACTGTAGATATTACTTAGGCAATAGAAATAAAGCCACACAATAAATCAGTATTATTTCTTCTTAATTTTTTCCATTTACAAAATCTATCACATGTCCATAATGAAATTATCTGTTTTTATATTTAACGTTTATTTGTTCACTTTCTTCCTGGCATATCTGACTGCTTCTGGGACACCTTTATTCAGTTGATCTTCGTCTGGTATTCTTTTTTTATTCAGTTTACTCCAGCCTCTTGCATAGTCTGAAAAAAAAGAATTTCTAATCTAAATACAATGGCATAAATATGATTGTGATATTCATTCTATGAAAAATAATATGTTGATGCTAGATGAAATTCCTTATAAAGACCAACTACAAGGATTTGCTCATTAAAATTTAAACAATTAAAATTTGGCGGTATTGTTACATGTGTGAGCTATTCTCACTACTGTTTATGGGTTGGTTCAATTCAAACATAATTTTATTAATACCAGATTCATGAAAAAAATCATTTCTGAAGACTTTGTTAATGTGTATATATACAAACCTTTCACTGTGACCTTGGATTTGTCAAGGGTTGGCCTGAACCCCCCTCTTTGGAAGCGTAGAGTCCCTGGTCTCTGGAGTTTGCTACATGTAGTTCTCCTCTAACTATAAAATAGCCAACTTCTCTTTCCTGTTTTCCTGATACTGTTGAGTTGCATCAACCATTAAGTCACATGACTCAATCACATGTAGCTTTATTTTGTCCTGAAATTCTGAAGAAGTATAAAATATAATATAATACAAGAATTGTAATAGTTGACTCTCGCTATTTTGAAAATATGGGGAGATGGCAATTTACAAACATTTGGGTAAAACTTTCCACAAATGCATGGATTCCGATCACCAACAAATATACTAAAACCTCAAGACTTGACACCGTTTTATAGAGTTGTAAAGACTCCATTGTCTTTTAACTAGAAGTATATAATTTTTAACTAACGGTTTTTCGGGATTGTTTTAGCTAAGTTCTAATGACATATATGTAGCAAGGATCCCTTCTCAAAAGTCTCCCCAATAGGATCAAGATCGTACCCATTCATCAGCGACTCAAGCCTCTGGTATCTAATCTTATTTTTAAGAGGTACATACATGTATTATCATTATTTTACAATGTAGATACACAAGGCGGTGAACTGTAATCTGCATTTTCAGAAAAGCCCCCCCCCCCATTTTTTAATACTTCCACAACAGGCACATTTGGTGGTTAAAAATACATTTCTCTTCGAAATTGTTCAAAAAGGTACTCATATTCTGAGAGAATAATTTACTAGAACAAAAATATAACCAATTTTAATCATAATAACATGACATTCAACAACGTAACAGGGTAAATCAAACATGAGCAGTGTTCTGTTATTTCATTCAAGTTTGAAAAAAACTCGGTAATGGGGATTTTGTGGGATGATAAATATCTTTTCAAACAGTCTTCATAAAAAAAAAATTGATAACTGCACCCCTTTTGGACCTCCTTTAAATAAATTCAAGGTTCCCCATGCCCAGCCTATCCCAACTGGGTCTGGGGGTATTCGCCCAATTCTACATTGCTGAAAACAAATTTTCAAAATGATTCTATAGTAACACCACCTCTACTAAAACCCCCAAAACCAATCTTAAAGACCCTCACGGAAAAAGCATATATAACATATCCCATCAAAACATTTGTTTGAACAGAAAAAAAAAAAATTTATACTCTTAAATGCATTTATTTTTTAATTTCAAGTGAATTATATCCCCAATTGAACCCCAAAATATCTTCTGCACCTTTGATTGAACCCCCTTTAAAAACAATTTGGGCAAGGGTCTTCCGTGCCCAGCCTATTCTGGCTTGGACTGGGGTATACACCAATTTCTAAATTGCTGAAAACAAAGCATTTGTTTCATTTTGAAGTGAATTGTATCCCCTCTTGGGCCCCAAAACCCCCAAAAAACCTTAAAGACCCCTTACAGAACAAGAGGCTCTCAAGAGCCTGAATCGCTCACCTGGTAAACAATGCACTATAAACTAAATTAATATATTAATGTTTGTTGTAAATTAAACTGAGTATTAAAGGTCACGTAAAATGCTGAAAATACCTTTAAAAGCCTTTCAAGAACCTCTGGAAAGAAATGGGCATGAGTTCTCCCTACGCTTGATTAAGATACAGTCATGGTCAATCTGATGATTCATAATACAAAATACAAGCTTTAATTAATTTTCAAATACAAGTATAAATATTTGGTCTATATGTTGTCTTCGTTTTTAAAATGTTTGAAAGAAGTTATGTAAAAATTGTGGGTTAAGGCTTTTTATTGTACTTGAAAAGGAAATATTGCAGGAACAATCATGCTAAGTTTCATCCAAATCCCCCTAGTAGTTTCAGAGGAGAAGATGTTTGAAAATTTGTTAACAACGATTATGACAGACACCAAGTGATGGCAATTAAAAGCTCACATATTATGAAGTTTAATCATTGTTATACAACATTCTCATCATCACCATTCACTAAGGTTACCATGTTTACTTTAAAAACCAAATATTGTTGAAATCCGAGCAAGTGTAAAAAATAGCGGAAAAATGGCAGCCATTTTAAAAATGGCCGTCCAAAACAAACTTTCATCATCACCATTCAACTCGGGATACCATGTTTACCTTGAAAGTAGCTTTCATCTTCATTTTATTTCTATAATTCAGGAAAGAATAGCAAAAAACAGCATTTTGACCCCTATGTTCTATTTCTAGTAAGGGCGGACATGTTTTTCGACCAATCAAAAATCCAAGCATTAACTTTTTGCAGGATACACTAAGGAACAATCTTACCAAGTTTCATTTGATTTTGAGTAGTAGTTTTAGAGAAGATTTTTGAAATAATAACATAAAAAAAAGCCAAAAATGTCAAAAAAGGGCAATAACTCTAACATCAGTTGACAGATTTTCACGAAAATCAGCACGCAGGTAGCTCTCATCATGCTGAACACTTCCAACCTGCAGAATTTGGGGTAACCTAATGATTTTTGAGATATTTGCAAAAAACTGTTGTTTGACCCCTATGTTCTATTTTTAGTAACAGTGGCCATGTTTTTCGATGGATCAAAAATCGAAGCATAAACTTTGTGCAGGATACATGGCAATATGATTGATGTGGCATGTGTCAGTAACCAGGAATGGACTTTAACCATTCTTCTGTAAGTGGTCATTCATGCGGAAAATATAGGTCAGAGCCAGCATCGGAAGCATGCACTGTGCTTAGCATCACTAGGTGCACCTACCACACCAATATGATTGATGTAGCACTTGTCAGCAAGTGTGTATGGATCTTAACCATTCTTCTGTAAGTGTTCATTCATGCGGAAAATATAGGTCAGAGCCAGCATCCGAAGCATGCATTGTGCTTAGCATCATTAGGTGTTAACGACGACAGACGACGACAGACGCCAAGTGATGAGAAAAGCTCACATGGCCTTTTAGGCCAGGTGAGCTAAAAAGCATATGCAACATATCCCATTAAAACATTTGTTTGAACAAAATAAAAAAAACTTTTTATACTCTTTATTAAATTTCAAGTGAATTATATCCCCAATTGAACCCCAAAATATCTTCTGCACATTTTTTTTGGACCCCGTTTTAAAAACATTTGGGCAGGGGTTTGACTACAGATACATATTGAATATATCCTAAATATATAAAAGATGGTTGCATCTTGTTCGCCATACCAAAATTAGCCTAGATATAAATTTTCATCGAAATCAGACAATGTTGAATAATTGATTTGCAGTGCTTTGGAATTAATGCATAAACAATAATCATTGCTTCTGAAACAATAAAAATTATTCAAATTTTCCATTTATGGAATTTTGAACCCCTTAAACTGGTAGAGGTCCTTACTGTGAAGTTTTAAATAATTTTGGTGTAAAATTTTGAAATTTTTTGGTTTCCAAGACAATTGCAGCCATTTTGGAAATTTTGAAACCTTAAAAGTTGGGGAGACACTTACATATCCATTTTATGCAGTTTGAAATACCTTTGGAGCAAAAAATCAAATTTAAACAAAAATCCCTTTTTTGTTTCCATGGCAACAGTGAAAGTTTGTCCAATTGATTTTTTACAGAAATCAGTTTGACTTGATGAAAGGAATTATCCTTCAAAGTTTCAAAAAGATTGTTTGGGCAGGTACTGAGAAAAATAAAATTTAAGTTTTCCAAATATTTTCATACTTTTTCCGTTCCCATGGCAACGGTGGCCATTTTGAAAATTTTTAATGTTACATGCACAACTAGACTTGGTGATCATCATTACTGTGAAGTTTCATAAAAATGGTTCCAGCCATCTCTGAGAACTCATCCAAACAATATTAGGTGGAAGAAAAAAATGCAAAGAAACGAAACAATAACAATATGTCGTCCCGACTACGTCTATGGGCAACATAACTAGACTTGCCATTGCGAGAAATAGCAGATGTCGCCCCTGGCAGCTATTTCGATGTTTGCCCTAAAACTTGTAGAGAAACTTGTGCACACGTTAAAGGTCCTTACTGTAAAGTTTAAATAATTTTGGTGTAAAATTTTGAATTTGAAAATTTTACCTTTTTTCGTTTTCATGACAATGGCAGCCATTTTGGAAATTTTGAAACCCTAAAGTTGGGGAGACACATCTAGTTTTAACAAAAATTCCCGTTTTTGTGTTTCCATGGCAACAGTGAAAAAGTTACCCATTGTGGCCTTGTTTTTTGCCGGATCAAGTCGAAATGACGAATCTTTATAGAAGACCTCACATCATTTATATCAACTTACAAATCATTTGCATTAATGTAGTTTCAGAGGAGATGATTTTTCAAATTTCAGCCAATCAGAAACAAGAATTGCCCATGGCAGCCATGTTTATTGCCGATCAAGACAAAATGAGGAATTTTTGTACAGGACCTCAGAAACATCATTTGTACCAACTTACAAATCATTTGCACTTGTAGTTTCAGAGATGACGACATTTCAAATTTCAGCCAATCAGAAACAAGAATTGCCCATGGCGGCCATGATTTTCGTCCAATCAAAATGAAATGAGGAATTTCACAGAGGACCTTTAGAACATCATTCCTGCAAAGTTTGGTTCCAATTGGCCCAGTAGTTTCAGAGGAGATGATCAAAATATGAAATGTTAACGAGGACGACAGACGGACAACAGACGCAAAGTGATGGCAATAGCTCACATAGCCTTGCCAGGTAAGCTAAAAAAGAAGAGATGTCACAATATATATACATATAGACATTTAAATATTCTGAGATGTTCCCCACATTGTACACGTGCTTGATGTACTAAAGATAGAATATGACATTAAAATATGAAATGGCAATGGATGTAGTTTTGTTTGCAACACCTTTTATTTGGAATAAATGAACCAGGAGATAATTTTACAGTCATAAACCTAATTATTTACCTGTCAAAATGGTCAATATGGAAAATTCAAAATAAGATTAAATATCACAAACAACTGTCAAATTCCTTAACCTTTTAAAATTTAGTCTTAAAACAGAGTTAAATTTTCTAAAGAAAACAAAATATTACGATGAAGATTTGCAGACAATCATTAAAAGGGTACGTACTGGAATGTTTAGATTGATATCTTAGCTAAAAACTGTAGCTCTTTTTGAGTGATATATCTGGAACATTTGTACAGTGTGATTTCTCAAGATCTTATTGTAAAATGGGAACATTGTATTAACGGCCATTGCATCAAAATTCCTTTTGATATAAAACAGTTTTGAGAAAATATAATGTACGAGATTAGACCTGATTGATAGATTGGACACACTACATGTTTCGCCTGAATATGCACATGGACACAGAATAATGATTATCTGATACCCGACATTTTAAAAGTCAAAGGAAAATGTGTTAAACGAAATTAAGGGTCAAGGTCAAAAGACAGGTGCCAGACCGACATGCATCCACTAAGAACTATCTATTGACCAAATATCGTGGGTCTAGGTATTAAAGTTGCTGAGAAATTGACCTAATCTCGAAAACGTTACAAAGTTAGTCAAGCATGCAATTGAGGTCAAAGTCAAGAGACAGTTGTCAGTCTTGCATGTACCCAGCAAGAACTGTCAATAGACCAAATACAGTAGGTCTAGGTATTACAGTTGTTGAAAAATGGACAACTTCGAAAAGTGACAAAGTCACTGAAGCATGAAATTGAGGTCAAGGTCCAGAGACAAGTGTCAGACTGGCACGTACCCACCAAGAACAGTTGATAGACCAAATATAGTGGGTCTAGATATTACAGTTTTTGAGAAAAGGACAACTTCGAAAAGTGACAAAGTCACTGAAGCATGAAATTGAGGTCAAGGTCCCAAACCAGGTTTCAGACTGACATGTACTCACCAAGAAGTATCTATTGACCAAATATGGTGGGTCTAGGTATTCTAGTTGCAGAGAAATGGACTTAACCATGAAAAAGTAACAGTAATGCAAAGATGAAATTGAGGTCAAGAAATCAAGCCAGACTGACATGTATCCACCAAGAACTATCTATTGACCAAATACGGTAGTTCCAAGTATTCTAGTTTCTGAGTAATGGACTTAACCCGAAAATGTGATTCAGGTCACTCAAGCATGAAATTGAGGTCAAGGTCAAAAGGCAGGTGTCAGACCGACATGTACCTACCAAGAACTATCTAATGACCAAATGGATTAAACCACGAAACTTGGGACGCAGATTTTAAATTCATGTTTATGAAGTCAGTGAACCATAAAAATGAGGACAGGATCACAAGAAAAGTATACTGCGGCAAACCTAATATGTACATATCAGGTTTTCTGCAAACTTATATCGTAAAATATCAGCCGTAGGACACAATGTGAAGCTTTTGGGCGAGTGAGCGTAGCGAACGAGCCAAAAAGCTTCATATTGTGTCGAGTGGCTTATATTTTACAATATTTGTTTGAAGAAAACTTGATGATAAATTTATCGTATTGTTACCTAGCAATCTTAATAGAATTTCTTACTTTTGAATGACCATCCGCCTATAACCGGATGTTTTCCTGATATATTCGGGTCAGCTCATATTCGGATGGATGGATGAATTATTGTTTAACAAACAGTGGCAACCAGGTGCATATCAGGACGAGAGCATGTTGATATGATAATGAATATGATCCCTGCTTTGTACTAGACCGACACGCTAAGTCGGATTTTTAATGTTCTAGCTCACGAGGTAACTGTCCGCAGGAAGACATATCACCTCACTCGGACACATTATACTGACTCCGAGCCGACCAGTCTTTGCTCTTACTCCTAGATGCCGCATGCTTGGCGGAGAAGCAGCAAATACCAATTTTAATGTCTTTGGTTGGACCCGGCCGGGGATCGAACCCGCGACCTTCCGCACTCGGGGCGAGCACGCTACCACCGAGGCGGTCACGCTCATATTCGGGTCGGGTCAACTCTTTACGACGTCACAGTGCCGAAATACGGGAAATTCTGAAGGCCTCAGCAGGTCGATATAGCCATAGGGAAATACGATAAGATAAGCTACCTTGTGGACCATAAATCTTAATTGTAGGCATTACATGTGTAAAGTTGTTAAAGTTTTTAAAAAATTTACGCTGCCGCCGCCGGAAAGTAATACCTATATGTTGCCTCCGCGACTTTTTGTAGCAGGCGAGACAAAAACCATTTAGAATATTTATATAAATTACTAAATTATTAATTCTCAAAATTTACATACTTTATGCTTTATATTTATTGACTTTCACAAGAATTTTGATACGGTTGATATTTAATTTGGAGATTGTAATTGTTAAACTATTGTGACATTATTATGATCGATTGTTATCGCTCACATACATCACCTGTACATGTGAGCCTCATACGAGATTTTTTATATTTTGAGTAATGTTAGCAATATTAAAGTTCTACAGTAGATTATTAAAGATTTTTTTTTTTACAGAATTATCTCCTTTTAGTAACAATGGCCATATCTGTTGATGGTTCAGACCCAGAGTTTTATCTTAACTCACACTCAGTATTTTAAAAGCAGATTTATAAAAAATATTTGCTGATTTTCCTTCTTTTAGCAATGTTTATTTAGGGAATGAAAAAACTGCGGTGGGACAAAAATAAGGGCAAAATCTTTCGACTCCGACCAGAAATGTGAGGGTAGTTGGGTAGAGACAGATAATTAAACCTCTATAGTGGCTTTAGCCTGAAATCTACTGACGGGATCTTTAGTGTGCATGGAGTGGACATGTGGTTTTCTCCAAACACGTCACCGACTATGGTCCGCGGTCAGGCTTTTCTTATTATGACCTGACAACCCTCTAATGAGAGGGCATCCCCTATCCGCCACCTGGGGACGCGCTAGGCAGCTCTGGGTGTTGAGCCCCTGTGAAACATCACAGGTACCTAGAAAAAAATAATAAAATCTAAAAGAAAAAATAAAAAAATAAAAATAATAATAAAAAAAATCACAAAAAAAAACAGAAATGAAATTGCAAAATAATTTTCCAAATGAAAGTCAATTGTTAAAATTCAATCATTACACAGTTTTTTTAATTGTAAATATCTGTAAAAAGCCAAACAAATATTCAACTGATGTACTCAAAAAGAAGGGAAAAAAACAGATGGGCAAACTTCTGGTAAGTAACTTGTGCTTTTAAATTACCAATTTTATATGCAGCATTAAAAATATGTTAAAACTGTTACCATAATCAACATTCTTAATAATCAAAACAAGTTCGGCTTCACAATTTTAACTGATCTGAAGAAATACTGGGCAAAACATTGCAAGTAAAATATATTTTATAAATTCAGTTAACAATAAAAGAAAAAAAAAATTAACATTTCCTGTCATTTTAAAAAGCTAATAGTCACCAACAAATAAATACGTAACAATTAACCAAAAATCCTACTTTTAAAATTGGTTTGGTTTAGTTGGGGTTTTATGCCATTTTCAGCACATTTGGCTATTTCGTGGCAGCCAGTTTTATTGGTGGAGGAAGCTAGTGTACCTCAGGAGAGAACCACTGACCTTCTGCAGGAAAATTGCCAATCCTTGAGAACACACTTGCCACAGGTGAGATTCAAACTGACCTCAGTGCTGACAGGTTAGTGATCATCAGTAGTCACAACAAACTACCTAGCACTCGCCCACCAAGACCCCACTTTTAAAATTGATTTAATGAATAAAATCTAAGTTTCTTTACAATATTTCATAAAGGACTGATTTAGAAATTGACCCGAGTTCAATAATTCTACAAAATTTCAAGCAAAATTGTACATGTATCAATGCTGATTAACTTCTCGTAACCAGTATTTTTCATGATATTTCTTATAATAGAGACTGTATAGAGGATAAAGTATGCTTGAACTGCCCAATTACCCAGAACAATTGATAGTAACAACGTTTATTAAATTTTGTCACATACAAATGTAGACGTAACTTCCCTAAACCACTTTTTCTCATGAAATTGTCTTTTCCTTTATGTAGTGTGCTGTCAATATGCCTAAGGCCCTTAACATGAGGTAATGTGCTCTATTACCACGAATGACATATATTATCAACAAATCTTATCAAAATATAAAGATATGGGGTTTAAAACATCATTGAGACAATCGAACACATGGAATTTTTTCCCCAGATTAAATGGGACATTGAGAACCAATGATGACTCTACTTCCCTAAACCACTATTTCATGAATTTGCCTTTTTCCTGTCATTGTGTTTAACTATGTATCTTCACTTCAGGATTTAACTGAACTGAATGTGCTTTTTACCCAGAACAGAAATCACAAATTTTATAAAAAAAAATATATATAAATATATAAGGATTTAGATGTAAAATGCTATAGAAATGAACACTGGAGAAATGTACTGGTGCTGATACAATTTTCCTATACTATTGTCCGTCTTTTTTGTGATCGGCTGAACCATATTCAACTTTGCAAAATAACAATCCAAAGATACTAATATTCGATATAGTTAATTTATACTATACTGTAAATACGACGCATTTCAAGGAGTTACCTGTCATCAGCAGCATTAAAACAAACATTTGGAAGACCAAAAAACAAACTTATTTTAAAACAAGAAGTACTCATAACCAAAACTGATTGGACACAAGGTGTTTATAACTACACAAAATAATCATTTTTCATAATTAGTTACAGTGACCTTGTCCTTAGACAAATTAGTGACCTACAATACAGTGAACTTCATCTGAAGATATGTGATCATTTTCTGCAAGTCATACATGCCCAACTGACATGACCAAAGCATGTTTCTGTACATGAAAGTTTCAAAGGCTATAATGTAAATAACTGGAAAAATGAAATGTTGATTTCTTTTTTTTAATTAAAATTCATCCAGAAAATAAATAAAAATAAGGATTTTCTTGAAGCTTTTGAAAAAAATCAAATATTTCTTTAGAGGACAAAAATATTCATTTTAAAATATTTCTGTCTAAAATCAGTTTCAGAGGAGTTTTGTTTAAAAAAATGTCATTTATTAAACAATGGACTACACTTAACTAAATATTCAAACCTATGAGATCAGTGTAAAATGTTATTATGAAACAAAAATTGAAATTTGAAACCATGTTTTATAGTCTTTCTCCCATTTTAGCATTTTACAAATACTTTCCATAAATGTTAGTAATATTTTTGGGCTGAGTATTTTGATTATTTTTATTTATTGCTTTGTTTTGGTTTTTATTGTTAAGATTTTTTGTTGTTTTTTTGTACTTTTCTTTTTTTCCTTTTTTTAAAAAAATTTTTAGATTTCATTTGTGTTGCATATTCCTACATTATAAAAGGGTTTTATTTTTGTATTTATATTTTTTATATTTAAACTGTTAAATGTGTAGGATTGTTTGGAGGGAAAGTGCAGGCATTAGTATAGTACAGATCTTAGTATCCTTCAATGGAAAGTAATTGTAAATTTTTTGAATTTAAATTATTGTATACTAAAAGAAACATTTGCTTAAACCTTTAGAATCTGATGAAACTGGAAATTTCCTGAGACTTCAAATCATTAAAAAAAATATTCAACCAATTTTGTAAAATGCAAAATAGAAAGAGATAAAAAAAAATAGTCCATTGCCAATATATGGCCCTGAAGTTAAAAACTCATAATTTTGCAAAATATTTTAAACTTTACAGTGACATATGCACAAAGGAAATTATAGTTAAAAAATCTACTGCACTGCATGTTATGAAACATAATAGTTATATTTTTGTCAAAAGATAAAACAGTGGTTCATAAATTCATGTTCGAACCAACATTTTTACATTAGTGAGACCAACAATTTAATAACGTAAACTTATGAACTTAGATTCACTGTCTATTTCCATGAAGTTTCAGAGATTTTCATGTTTAAACCAACATTTTTACAGTTTCAGACCAATAATTTAATAATTTAAGCCTAGCTATTAACGTAGGTTCACTAATTGTCTATTTCTATAAAGTTTGAGAAATTTTCATGACGAAAATTAACTGTCAGCTGAAAATGATTTTTTGAAAGCCTTTATCAATGTCAAAACTAAAGAAATTCTGCAGACGAGGATAATTGCAATAAAATGATCTCAGAACATTAAAGTTTCAATACTTCAGGACATGTAAAATGTAAAAGTTTCAACACTTGTTGGACCAAATAGTTTCAATATATGTCCTAACTAAAAAGTTTCAGGACATGTCCAACCTAAACTTTTCAGCACAAGAGGAACAAAACGGTTCAGCACATCAGGACATGTAAAATGTAAAAGTTTCAGCACTTGTTGGACCAAATAATCTCAAAATATGTCCTATCTAAAAAGTTTCAGGAAATGACCAACCTAAACTTTTCAGCACAAGGGGAACAACTAGGTTCAGCACATCAGGACATGTCAAACCTAAACTTTTCAGCACAAGAGGAAAAAAAAGTTTCAGCACATCAGGACATGTCCAACCTAAACTTAACAACACAAGAGGAGCTTTCAGTACTTCTGGGTATGTACAGTGCACATGTGGTACCAACTGGTCTCTTATATACCCAGCCTAAGAAGTTTCAGAACTCCGGATATTTGCAACACAAAACTTTCTGCACATGCGAGATCAAGGGCTCCGAGTTCATGTACAATCAGCATGTGCGGGTACTAAAGGGTTCACTTCATGTGTAATATAAAAGTTTCAGAAACAACAATAATTTTATATAGGCCAGATGAGCCAAAAATCTAAATATTCACAATTTCTCCCAAAAATGACAAATTCATTGCCCATCTCTGCAAAAATGAGCTGATATAAATTCCTGGATGTAAAAGAATCCGGGGTAAAAATGTGTCATCTATGAAACTAGATATTGATGAAAGTTGAAAACCTGGACTCTTAAAAAATCTGCCACATACATTACTTGGTTGAAATACTTCACCATTCTTCAATCAGCAAGGCTCCTAAAGATATACCAAACTTTGGCTTCTTTCTTTCTCTGAAACCTGCAAAACTAAGTGAAAAGTTACATGCATCATCTACTTGTGACTTGCAAAGTCATAATAATTTGGTCTTACTTTAAATTCTGCAGAAACCACTTTTTTCTTCTTCTCAAGGTTACCTTACTTTGTTTGCATGTATGAATGATCTCCGTCTTTTAAATCTTCTGCACAAGTGATTGCTATTCAAATAATCTTCTGTGTGTCATTTTTAACTCAGAATTTCGATTTTTTTCTGGAATATCTCAAATATGTTCTTTAAGATGAATCTAAAATTTTAATGTCTTGTCTCTTACTGAAATGAGTGGCAGTTATATATGCATTTCAACATTTAACATTTTTTTTAATCTTTTGCCTGCTTGGAGATAAATCAAAATCAATCAATCAAATCAACATTTCACTGCACTGTGTAACAGTCAATAATCTTCTATGATACTCCAATGGAAATCTGGAAAATACTATGGTAAAACAACATAAAAACAACCATCAAATATTATTTCTTATATATCTATCTATTTCTATAAATAGATTGACGTCATAATAAATTTATTTATATATTTTGATGTGACGTATATATCTATATTTATACCTATTTTTCTATCTATAGATGTGACATCATAAAAAAATGTAAATTTGTATCTCTCTACATGTATTTTTCTATCTATGTAACTGTCACAAAACAATGTGCATCTACACCTATCTCCTTCTTTTTCTATTCTTATCTATCTATATTTCTATATATAGATGTGAAATCATTTAACAATGCATCTATCTAGATGTCTTTGATTATATATCTATATTTACATAGTATATGTATCTCCATGTATGTTTCTATATATAGATGCGACATAAAAAAAAAAAAAAGAATATCTATGTATGATGTGAGTCCATAAAACAATGTATATCTATCTATACAAATGTACTTGAATTTCTGCAACAGCAGTGAAAGCCCTAGTAGTAAAATAAAAAAAAACTTTTAATGTCTGCCAAAAATGAATGGTCGAGCATTTGTATTTAGAAACATGATTAACAAATCAGAATTGGTTTTTGTGAGTTTTATTCCCTATCAAAGAAAGTCTATGCCTCATGCAGTTTCAGTTGAATGATATCATGCAGCACAGAGGATGAGTCCAGTAAAGCTAGAGCAATGATTACAGATGGTAAGCTTTTTCCCCACATACGATGAATGCACTCTCTATTGATTGGAGAAAGTTAGCCCCTTCCACACATCCAATGTAATCTGTACCAATTACAGAAGGTAAGCCCCTTCCCTTTATCCTCCACAAGGCTGGTAAAGAAATGCAAACTGTGAAAATAACCTTAACGTTTCTAAACATTTTATAATGTAGTTCCAGAGATTTTTGAAAATTGTCCAATTAGTGGATTGTTTGTAGAGGACCTCCTTCCATACATCATTCCTACCAAGTTTGGTTACAATCCACTCAGTAGTTTCAGGGGTTTTTAAAAAAAATGTTATTCTCCGTTTCTAAAAATGTAATTTCAATTTTTTAAAAAAAATAAAATTTAAACAAAAAATATTTTTACTTGCAAAACTGATTGGAAAAAAATGGTTTCATCAGATACCTAAAAAAAAATTGTAAAATATATAAGACCAATTGAAATAAAGACAATCAAATTTTCCAAACAATTATATTTTCAAGAATAATTTCATCAATTTTTCCGAGAACAAAGTGTTATCATTGAGAGATGCCAAAATCAAATTACAATAATTGTTAATTACCAACACTACCACTTTTAATTAAAAAACTGATTTCTGAAAAACAATTTTAAGTTTAAAAAAAATTTTATTTAAAAATCTGTCATTTTTTATGTCTGCAGTTTGTCTTTTAATGGGAGGGGATGAATGACAACCAAGAAACACAAATACATGAACAACTCTGGTAACAAAAACTATCAATCACTAAACCAAACTGTCTTCATAACAACCAATCAAACCAAACTGTCTCCATAACAACCAATGACAAACCAAACTGTATCCATAACAACAAGGAGGGAAAAGTCTACAGGTCAATCATGTCCAATTTTATTTTTAAAATAATACTTTACATATCAGCCAAATAAATTTCAAGATTTTAATAATTTTACCAGTTAGTTATTGAATTATTATTTTCAAGTGTTTGAGTGTTGGGTTAACAAAATTATTATTAATTCAATTCTGAGCATCTCTTAATCAAAACACAAATCTCAAATATGCACGAAGAAAAAAGAAATTTAAAAAAGTTGAATAAATTAAGCTTTTTTCTGCTTATCATCTGACATCAAAAGATGTTTATCAAATTTAAAATTAATTTTTTGTTTACTGCTGTACATATTTAACGATTTTTCTTTAAATATTTAATTAAATATCAAAACAAATGCGAAATAATGATTATAAGCTAAATTATTACACACAATGTTTCATTTTTATTTCCTTTTTGATTTTTTTTTGGTTGAAAAAGCAAAAATACTAAGTTAATATTCTAAATGGTTAATTTGATGAAACCATTCTTATTTCTTATTAAAAAAATAAAAATAAAAATAATATCAAACAAGAGGTTCTTCAGGAGGTGAGCCTATACCAGTCATGTGGCTTTTATTAGGCCATTTGCTGCTACAGAAACCTTGATATTTTACTTTCGACCAAAAAAAAGGACGGATCATTTGAATATGCCTTGCTAACTTTGGTACATTAGTTCCTGATAAAACGACAAAAAAGTCCTTTTCCAGCTGTTGGTTGATCATATGAAAATCAAAAGTGGATCATTTGTTGTCATCAATCCTGCAAAGTTTCAAAACATTTCATAATGTAGTTTCAGAGGAGAACCGATTTTTTTATATTGGCCAATAAAAATCAAAGACGGCCTGTGGCGGCCATGTTGTTCATCCAACCAGAACCAATGGTACATTGTTTGTAGAGGTCCTTCCATTCATCATTCATACCAAGTTTGGTTACAATCTGCCAATTAGTTCCTGAGCAATTGACAAAAATGTCTTTCCCCATATGGTTTCAATGGAAAATTTGAACAACTACAGTTTACGAACGATGGACTTACCTCCTAAAATCAGTAAAGATTAAAATGGATATTGAAAGAGGATGGACCTTCTGTAATCAACAGAGATTACTTTGGACATGGCTCACTGGTTTTGCCAAATTCTTCACTGGTTTCAAATAAGAACTTTCAATGAATTTTGCCTCAAGATCCTATGTTAAACTATGTTTGGATCTGGCACTATTTTGGATGGTGGGGTCATCGCATACAATTCTTACAGAGGACTTTTTGCCAAGTTTTGTTCAAATTGACTTCGTAAATTCAGACAAGAAAAAGATCTTAAAAATAATTTCCGATAGGATCCAATGTTATTTGGCTCTGGTAGCAATCTTGGACAGCAGGCACTAGGGTAATCAGATATAATTCTGAAAGAGGATCTACCTAAAGACCATTGTTGTCAAGTTTTGTTCCAATTAGCTTTGTGGTTTCAAACATGAAGCTCCTATAGGGTTGTATGTTAAGCTATGTTCATCTCTGAACAACTGCATATAATTTGCAATTAATCGACCCACAACTATGGAATGACAATTGTTCAAATCCTCAGAAAGAAATATGCATACACATCTTTTCTCATGGTGCCTTGCAACCCTCACATAATTTAAATTACAGGTAAGGAACCAATTTTACAAATATCATATACTGCATTTTATAAAGTTTCAGAAATATACATTCTTATGAACTGCCCATTCTGATTGAACTGAGAAAATTTTCTATCAGTTTTGCAAATACTGGCCAGAAGCTGATAATTAAACCTCTGTAGTGGCTTTAGCCTGAAATCTACTGATGGGATCTTTAGTGTGCATGGAGTGGACATGTGGTTTTCTCCAAACACGTCACCGACTATGGTCCGCGGTCAGGCTTCTTATTATGAGCTGACAACCCTCTAATGAGAGGGCATCCCCTATCCGCCACCTGGGGATGCACTAGGCAGTTCTGGGTGTTGAGCCCGTTAAACTTCACAGGTACCTAGAAAAAAATAATAAAATCTAAAAGAAAAAATAAAAAAATAAAAATAATAATAAAAAAAATCACAAAAAAAACAGAAATGAAATTGCAAAATAATTTTCCAAATGAAAGTCAGATGACCAATTGTTAAAATTCAATCATTACACAGTTTTTTTAATTGTAAATATCTGTAAAAAGCCAAACAAATATTCAACTGATGTACTCAAAAAGAAGGGAAAAAAACAGATGGGCAAACTTCTGGTAAGTAACTTGTGCTTTTAAATTACCAATTTTATATGCAGCATTAAAAATATGTTAAAACTGTTACCATAATCAACATTCTTAATAATCAAAACAAGTTCGGCTTCACAATTTTAACTGATCTAAAGAAATACTGGGCAAAACATTGCAAGTAAAATATATTTTATAAATTCAGTTAACAATAAAAGAAAAAAAAAATTAACATTTCCTGTCATTTTAAAAAGCTAATAGTCACCAACAAATAAATACGTAACAATTAACCAAAAATCCTACTTTTAAAATTGGTTTGGTTTAGTTGGGGTTTTATGCCATTTTCAGCACATTTGGCTATTTCGTGGCAGCCAGTTTTATTGGTGGAGGAAGCTAGTGTACCTCAGGAGAGAACCACTGACCTTCTGCAGGAAAATTGCCAATCCTTGAGAACACACTTGCCACAGGTGAGATTCAAACTGACCTCAGTGCTGACAGGTTAGTGATCATCAGTAGTCACAACAAACTACCTAGCACTCGCCCACCAAGACCCCACTTTTAAAATTGATTTAATGAATAAAATCTAAGTTTCTTTACAATATTTCATAAAGGACTGATTTAGAAATTGACCCGAGTTCAATAATTCTACAAAATTTCAAGCAAAATTGTACATGTATCAATGCTGATTAACTTCTCGTAACCAGTATTTTTCATGATATTTCTTATAATAGAGACTGTATAGAGGATAAAGTATGCTTGAACTGCCCAATTACCCAGAACAATTGATAGTAACAACGTTTATTAAATTTTGTCACATACAAATGTAGACGTAACTTCCCTAAACCACTTTTTCTCATGAAATTGTCTTTTCCCTTATGTAGTGTGCTGTCAATATGCCTAAGGCCCTTAACATGAGGTAATGTGCTCTATTACCACGAATGACATATATTATCAACAAATCTTATCAAAATATAAAGATATGGGGTTTAAAACATCATTGAGACAATCGAACACATGGAATTTTTTCCCCAGATTAAATGGGACATTGAGAACCAATGATGACTCTACTTCCCTAAACCACTATTTCATGAATTTGCCTTTTTCCTGTCATTGTGTTTAACTATGTATCTTCACTTCAGGATTTAACTGAACTGAATGTGCTTTTTACCCAGAACAGAAATCACAAATTTTATAAAAAAAAATATATATAAATATATAAGGATTTAGATGTAAAATGCTATAGAAATGAACACTGGAGAAATGTACTGGTGCTGATACAATTTTCCTATACTATTGTCCGTCTTTTTTGTGATCGGCTGAACCATATTCAACTTTGCAAAATAACAATCCAAAGATACTAATATTCGATATAGTTAACTTATACTATACTGTAAATACAACGCATTTCAAGGAGTTACCTGTCATCAGCAGCATTAAAACAGAAACATTTGGAAGACCAAAAATCAAACTTATTTTAAAACAAGAAGTACTCATAACCAAAACTGATTGGACACAAGGTGTTTATAACTACACAAAATAATCATTTTTCATAATTAGTTACAGTGACCTTGTCCTTAGACAAATTAGTGACCTACAATACAGTGAACTTCATCTGAAGATATGTGATCATTTTCTGCAAGTCATACATGCCCAACTGACATGACCAAAGCATGTTTCTGTACATGAAAGTTTCAAAGGCTATAATGTAAATAACTGGAAAAATGAAATGTTGATTTCTTTTTTTTTAATTAAAATTCATCCAGAAAATAAATAAAAATAAGGATTTTCTTGAAGCTTTTGAAAAAAATCAAATATTTCTTTAGAGGACAAAAATATTCATTTTAAAATATTTCTGTCTAAAATCAGTTTCAGAGGAGTTTTGTTAAAAAAATGTCATTTATTAAACAATGGACTACACTTAACTAAATATTCAAACCTATGAGATCAGTGTAAAATGTCATTATGAAATATAAATTGAAATTTGAAACCATGTTTTATAGTCTTTCTCCCATTTTAGCATTTTACAAATACTTTCCATAAATGTTAGTAATATTTTTGGGCTGAGTATTTTGATTATTTTTATTTATTGCTTTGTTTTGGTTTTTATTGTTAAGATTTTTTGTTGTTTTTTTGTACTTTTCTTTTTTTCCTTTTTTTAAAAAAAATTTAGATTTCATTTGTGTTGCATATTCCTACATTATAAAAGGGTTTTATTTTTGTATTTATATTTTTTATATTTAAACTGTTAAATGTGTAGGATTGTTTGGAGGGAAAGTGCAGGCATTAGTATAGTACAGATCTTAGTATCCTTCAATGGAAAGTAATTGTAAATTTTTTGAATTTAAATTATTGTATACTAAAAGAAACATTTGCTTAAACCTTTAGAATCTGATGAAACTGGAAATTTCCTGAGACTTCAAATCATTAAAAAAAATATTCAACCAATTTTGTAAAATGCAAAATAGAAAGAGATAAAAAAAAATAGTCCATTGCCAATATATGGCCCTGAAGTTAAAAACTCATAATTTTGCAAAATATTTTAAACTTTACAGTGACATATGCACAAAGGAAATTATAGTTAAAAAATCTACTGCACTGCATGTTATGAAACATAATAGTTATATTTTTGTCAAAAGATAAAACAGTGGTTCATAAATTCATGTTCGAACCAACATTTTTACATTAGTGAGACCAATAATTTAATAACGTAAACTTATGAACTTAGGTTCACTGTCTATTTCCATGAAGTTTCAGAGATTTTCATGTTTGAACCAACATTTTTATAGTTTCAGACCAATAATTTAATAATTTAAGCCTAGCTATTAACGTAGGTTCACTAATTGTCTATTTCTATAAAGTTTGAGAAATTTTCATGACGAAAATTAACTGTCAGCTGAAAATGATTTTTTGAAAGCCTTTATCAATGTCAAAACTAAAGAAATTCTGCAGACGAGGATAATTGCAATAAAATGATCTCAGAACATTAAAGTTTCAATACTTCAGGACATGTAAAATGTAAAAGTTTCAACACTTGTTGGACCAAATAGTTTCAATATATGTCCTAACTAAAAAGTTTCAGGACATGTCCAACCTAAACTTTTCAGCACAAGAGGAACAGAACGGTTCAGCACATCAGGACATGTAAAATGTAAAAGTTTCAGCACTTGTTGGACCAAATAGTCTCAATATATGTCCTATCTAAAAAGTTTCAGGAAATGACCAACCTAAACTTTTCAGCACAAGGGGAACAAATAGGTTCAGCACATCAGGACATGTCAAACCTAAACTTTTCAGCACAAGAGGAAAAAAAAGTTTCAGCACATCAGGACATGTCCAACCTAAACTTAACAACACAAGAGGAGCTTTCAGTACTTCTGGGTATGTACAGTGCACATGTGGTACCAACTGGTCTCTTATATACCCAGCCTAAGAAGTTTCAGAACTCCGGATATTTGCAACACAAAACTTTCTGCACATGTGAGATCAAGGGCTCCGAGTTCATGTACAATCAGCATGTGCGGGTACTAAAGGGTTCACTTCATGTGTAATATAAAAGTTTCAGAAACAACAATAATTTTATATAGGCCAGATGAGCCAAAAATCTAAATATTCACAATTTCTCCCAAAAATGACAAATTCATTGCCCATCTCTGCAAAAATAAGCTGATATAAATTCCTGGATGTAAAAGAATCCGGGGTAAAGATGTGTCATCTATGAAACTAGATATTGATGAAAGTTGAAAACCTGGACTCTCAAAAAATCTGCCACATACATTACTTGGTTGAAATACTTCACCATTCTTCAATCAGCAAGGCTCCTAAAGATATACCAAACTTTGGCTTCTTTCTTTCTCTGAAACCTGCAAAACTAAGTGAAAAGTTACATGCATCATCTACTTGTGACTTGCAAAGTCATAATAATTTGGTCTTACTTTAAATTCTGCAGAAACCACTTTTTTTTCTTCTCAAGGTTACTTTACTTTGTTTGCATGTATGAATGATCTCTGTCTTTTAAATCTTCTGCACAAGTGATTGCTATTCAAATAATCTTCTGTGTGTCATTTTTAACTCAGAATTTCGATTTTTTTCTGGAATATCTCAAATTGTTCTTTAAGATGAATCTAAAATTTTAATATGTCTTGTCCCTTACTGAAATGAGTGGCAGTTATATATGCATTTCAACATTTAACATTTTTTTTAATCTTTTGCCTGCTTGGAGATAAATCACAATCAATCAATCAAATCAACAACTCACTGCATTGTGTAACAGTCAATAATCTTGTATGATACTCCAATGGAAATCTGGAAAATACTAAGGTAAAACAACATAAAAACAACCATCAAATATTATTTCTTATATATCTATCTATTTCTATAAATAGATTGACGTCATAATAAATTTATTTATATATTTTGATGTGACGTATATATCTATACCTATACCTATTTTTCTATCTATAGATGTGACATCATAAAACAATGTAAATTTGTATCTCTCTACATGTATTTTTCTATCTATGTAACTGTCACAAAACAATGTGCATCTTCACCTATCTCTTTCTTTTTCTATTCTTATCTATCTATATTTCTATATATAGATGTGAAATCATTTAACAATGCATCTATCTAGATGTCTGTGATTATATATCTATATTTACATAGTATATGTATCTCCATGTATGTTTCTATATATAGATGCGACATAAAAAAAAAGAATATCTATATATGATGTGAGTCCTTAAAACAATGTATATCTATCTATACAAATGTACCTGAAGTTCTGCAGCAGCAGTGAAAGCCCTAGTAGTAAAATAAAAAAAACTTTTATTGTATGCCAAAAATGAATGGTAGAGCATTTGTATTTAGAAACACGATTAACAAATCAGAATTGGTTTTTGTGAGTTTTATTCCCTATCATAGAAAGTCTATGCCTCATGCAGTTTCAGTTAAATGATATCATGCAGCACAGAGGATGAGTCCAGTAAAGCTAGAGCAATGATTACAGATGGTAAGCTTTTTCCCCACATATGATGAATGCTCTCTGTATTGACAGGAGAAAGTTAGCCCCTTCCACACATCCAGTGTAAACTGTACCAATTACAGAAGGTAAGCCCCTTCCCTTTATCCTCCACAAGGCTGGTAAAGAAATGCAAACTGTGAAAATAACCTTAATGTTTCTAAACATTTCATAATGTAGTTCCAGAGATTTTTGAAAATTGTCCAATTAGTGGATTGTTTGTAGAGGACCTCCTTCCATACATCATTCCTACCAAGTTTGGTTACAATCCGCTCAGTAGTTTCAGGGGTTTTTAAAAAATATGTTATGCTCCGTTTCTAAAAATGTAATTTCAATTTTTAAAAAAAAAATAAAATTTAAACAAAAAATATTTTTACTTGCAAAACTGATTGGAAAAAAATGGTTTCATCAGATACCTAAAAAAAATTGTAAAATATATAAGACCAATTGAAATAAAGACAATCAAATTTTCCAAACAATTATATTTTCAAAAATAATTTCATCAATTTTTCCGAGAACAAAGTGTTATCATTGAGAGATGCCAAAATCAAATTACAATAATTGTTAATTACCAACACTACCACTTTTATTAAAAAACTGATTTCTGAAAAACAATTTTAAGTTTAAAAAAATTTTTATTTAAAAATCTTTCATTTTTTATGTCTGCAGTTTGTCTTTGAATGGGAGGGGATGAATGACAACCAAGAAACACAAATACCTGAACAACTCTGGTAACAAAAACAACACAACAAAAACTATCAATCACTAAACCAAACTGTCTTCATAACAACCAATCAAACCAAACTGTCTCCATAACAACCAATCAAACCAAACTGTATCCATAACAACAAGGAGGGAAAAGTCTATAGGTCAATCATGTCCAATTTTATTTTTAAAATAATACTTTACATATCAGCCAAATAAATTTCAAGATTTTAATAATTTTACCAATTAGTTATTGAATTATTATTTTCAAGTGTTTGAGTGTTGGGTTAACAAAATTATTATTAATTTAATTCTGAGCATCTCTTAATCAAAACACAAATCTCAAATATGCACGAAGAAAAAAGAAATTTAAAAAAGTTGAATAAATTAAGCTTTTTTCTGCTTATCATCTGACATCAAAAGATGTTTATCAATTTTAAAATTAATTTTTTGTTTACTGCTGTACATATTTAACGATTTTTCTTTAAATATTTAATTAAATATCAAAACAAATGCGAAATAATGATTATAAGCCAAATTATTACACACAATGTTTCATTTTTATTTCCTTTTTGTTTTTTTTTTTTGTTTTTTGTTGAAAAAGCAAAAATACAAAGTTAATATTCTAAATGGTTAATTTGATGAAACCATTCTTATTTCTTATTAAAAAAATAAAATAAAATAAAAATAATATCAAACAAGAGGCTCTTCCGGAGGTGAGCCTATACCAGTCATGTGGCTTTTATTAGGCCATTTGCTGCTAAAGAAACCTTGATATTTTACTTCTGACCCAAAAAAAAGGACGGATCATTTGAATATGCCTTGCTAACTTAGGTTCATTAGTTCCAGATAAAAAGACAAAAAAGTCCTGTTCCAGCTGTTGGTTGATCATATGAATATCAAAAGTGGATCATTTGTTGTCATCAATCCTGCAAAGTTTCAAAACATGTCATAATGTAGTTTCAGAGGAGAACCCCGATTTTTTTAAATTGGCCAATAAAAGTCAAAGACGGCCTGTAGCGGCCATGTTGTTCATCCAACCAGAACCAATGGTACATCGTTTGTAGAGGTCCTTCCATTCATCATCCAAGTTTGGTTACAATCTACCAATTAGTTCCTGAGCAATTGACAAAAATGTCTTTCCCCATATGGTTTCAATGGAAAATTTGAACAACTACAGTTTACGAACGATGGACTTACCTCCTAAAATCAGTAAAGATTAAAATGGATATTGAAAGAGGATAGACCTTCTGTAATCAACACAGCTTACATTGGACATGGCTAACTGGTTTTGCCAAATTCTTCACTGGTTTCAAATAAGATCTTTCAATGAATTTTGCCTCAAGATCCTATGTTAAACTATGTTTGGATCTGGCACTATTTTGGATGGTGGGGTCATCGCATACAATTCTTACAGAGGACTTTCTGCCAAGTTTTGTTCAAGTTGACTTCGTTTTCATACAAGAAAAAGATCTTAAAAATAATTTTCGATAGGATCCAATGTTATTTGGCTCTGGTAGCAATCTTGGACAGCAGGCACTAGGGTAATCAGATATAATTCTGAAAGAGGATCTACCTAAAGACCATTGTTGTCAAGTTTTGTTCCAATTAGCTTTGTGGTTTCAAACATGAAGCTCCTATAGGGTTGTATGTTAAGCTATGTTTATCTCTGAACAACTGCATATAATTTGCAATTAATCGTCCCACAACTATGGAATGACAATTGTTCAAATCCTCAGAAAGAAATATGCATACACATCTTTTCACATGGTGCCTTGCAACCGTCACATAATTTAATTACAGGTAAGGAACCAATTTTACAAATATCATATACTGCATTTTATAAAGTTTCAGAAATATACATTCTTATGAACTGCCCATTCTGATTGAACTGAGAAAATTTTCTATCAGTTTTGCAAATACTGGCCAGAAGCTGGGTAATCTCTTGCCTTTGACAAAATCATGACCAAATGATCAAAAGGAGATTATTAGTACAACCAGATTACTAACATCTCATAATACTGAGGCTTCAATAGAAGGGAGATAAATCATGATGTATCAAAACCAACTTGAGATACAAAAATTTTGTTCTTCGTAAATCTGTTGTGCAATCAGAAAATTTAGATAATCCTTATTTAATATTTAATTGAGTATAAATATTATTTAAAACATTTAAAGTATTTTGAACTAATGCACATTAACTTTAAAGGCAATATTACACCAAAATCCTTTATAAAACTAAAAATAAAAACTAGAGGCTCACCTGGCATCTATTTGGCCATTATAAAACGTAAGCTCTTTTGTATCCACAAGGCTTTTAAAGAAACACATTAAATGTCAAAAGTAATTTTGATATTTGACATTTGACCTAAAAATAGGTGGATCATTTGCATCTATCTTTCAATATGAGATACTTGCCAACTTGGTTAAAGTCTGCCTATTAGTTCCTGGGCAAACGACAAAAAAGTCTTTTCCCATATAAAGATTCAATGGAAACTTTTAACAGCCTCAGCTGTCATCAAGTGGATTGTTTGTAGAGGGTAGGTTTCAAAACATTTCATATTGTAGTTTCAGAGGAGAAGATTTTTGAAAATTAAAAATCAAAGATGGCCTCTTGCAGCCATACTGTTCACTCAATGCTGGATCGTTTGTAGAGGATATTGTTGTCATCAAGCCTCCAAAGTTTCAAAACATTTCAATATGTAGTTTCAGAGAAGATTTTTGGAAATTGGCCAATAAAAATAGAAGATGGCCTTTGTTGGCCATGTTGTTTATCCAATCGGAACCAATGGTGGAACATTTGTAGATGTCCTTCAATACATCATTTTTGGTTACAATCTGCCAAGTAGTTTCAGAGGAGAAGATCAAAATGTGAAAAATTAACAGACGACAGCCTATATCCCAGGTGAGCGAAAAATAAATGTATTCTCTAAAAAAATAGTTACTACTAAATCCCTACTAAAGTTTTGGAAACAAAAAAAAATCCTTTAAAGTTTTTGAAGCAATTTAATTTTGAAAATGATAAATATAAAAATCTTTTAACGAACAAAACAAAAACAAAAATATTAAATGCTTGCACCACTGCAAAAAAAGGCATGGGAGCCAATCCGGAAAAGGAACAATTCTTTCCGCCACAGGGGTTGCCACCTCATCTACAATGACAGCCCCATACCCTACAATTTCCCATGGAGATGTTGCTCCATAGTCCTGTTCCCCTGAAACAATCACCTCCACAGTTGTGTTAAATAAGTCAACACTCGTCTCTATCATCTCATCTGAGTCGGACCAAACAAGTGTGATATCCCTAAATAACGCCATCCGTGGTGATGGTGTCACAGAAGTGCAGGCCTGTTCCCCTGAAACAATCACCTCCACAGTTGTGTTAAATAAGTCAACACTCGTCTCTATCATCTCATCTGAGTCGGACAAAACAAGTGTGGCATCCCTAAATAACACTTCCTGTGGTGATGGTGCTTCAGAAGCTGCAGGCGTGGACTCTGCCAAAGGATAAGATGGCAAATCCTCAGAAACTGAAAAACTGGCCATCAAATCCTCTGGCAGACGCCCAATGGTCACCTCCTGTGTAACATTCTCTTTAGACTCTTCTTCCATATCAGAAACTTCTGATGCAGTAGAAAAGACTACTGAGAAAGTTAACTCACCAGAAGTTTCTATTGAGACTTCAGGAGCCTCTCTAGCCACTTCTGGAGAAGGAGGGGGTGCGGGAATGTCAGGAACAGGTTCCAGACCTCGGACTCGTCTGGACCACCGCACAGGTTCAGACATAGGTCTTGCAGCAACATAACCATAGGGCTTACCAACCCTGTTCAGCATTCTGTTCTTCTCATTGTCAACATAAACTCGTGGTTTCTTCCTGAAAACAAAAAAAATTATCTTTAATTTCAACTCAAAATGGGATATTTTGGCATGTTGCAAATGTACCAAAATTAAAGCTAAATAATCCCTACACCAAAATATCTGAATATATTACAACCATAGTTTTAATGCATTATGTAATTACATTAAGTAGAGACTCCTTAGGGCCTCAATTGCTGAAATGAATTTATCATTTAATCATAATAAATTGAGGCTCCCAGGAGCATTTCTTGCTCACCTGGACTTTATTTATCATTGTAAGTTAAAATTTAGTATTATTGGACAAATATAAAATATCAACACCTTGGGAAAGGGGGTGGGGGCTACTAAGTATTAGTATTTATTTATCATTGTAAGTTAAAATTTAGTATTATTGGACAAATATAAAATATCAACACCTTGGGAAAGGGGGTGCGGGCTACTCCCAAACATTCCAACAGTATTATAGTGTAGCAGTAAAGGGTGGAGTTTTAACGAAGTTGCTGTCTAGAACATATAGTCATAATTTCTCGCACAACTTTACCCTTAAAATCATGGCAGGATTATTTGATATAAAACTTGATGCACAAGATGTGCAGATTTTGACGAGTTACGACTCATCACTTGTGCTCAGGGTCTAAAATTTTGAAAAACAAAAACAACTAGAACTGTCACTAACTATACCCCATGCTGCTGTTAATTTTCAAAAACACACCTGATATCAAATCTGTGTTATAAAATTTTGAGGCCCTATTTAACAAAGCTATAAGGAGGTAATTGATCAATAAAATTCTTATTATGTGCAAATCTAATAAAAGACTAAAGTAATGGACTAGCACATCTACGTACTAGGATCTTACAGTATTATTAACCTCTGATAAGGTATGTTTGAGAAACTGTGAGTACAAAAAACAAGAGGCTCCCAAGAGCCTGAATCGCTCACCTATCTTTTGTGTACCAGTAGATCTTGCATCAATGATTATTTTGCTATTTAATGTATACCCTCACAATTTTCTCCTTAGTATTGACCTGTACAGCTAAAATATAGAATCCTGAACCTAATAGATATGGTTGCTAGGAACTTTTTCATCAGTTGCTATGGACTTTTTCAATGGCATTAACTCTTGACCTTCAATTTTGACTTGAACAGGTAAATTGTACGGTCCTGAACCGAAATATATATGGTTGCTAGGGACTTTTTCATCTGTTGCTATGGACTTTTTCAATGGCATTGACTCTTGATCTTTCTTCTTAACTTGTATAAGTAAATTATAAAGTCCTTAACCTAAATTTATATGGTTGCTATGGACTTCATCGGTTGCTATGGACTTTTTCAATGGTATTGACTCTTGACCTTCCATTGTAACTTGAACAGGTAAATTGTAGGGTCCTGAATCCAAATAAATATGGTTGCTAGGGACTTTTTCATCGGTTGTTATGGACTTTTTCAATGACCTTGACCCTTGACCTTTCTTTTTGACTTGTACAGGTAAATTATAAGGTCCTTAATCCAAATATATATGGTTGCTAGGGACTTTTTCATTGGTTGCTATGGAATTTTTCAATGACCTTGACCCTTGACTTTCCATTTTACTTGTACTGTTACCATTTAATTTATTTCAAGTAACCCCCTACACATCTGTGACAATGTCAGACCATTATTTTCTGTTTACATGTAAATAATCTTTCAAGGGCAAAAACTCCTATAAGGGGTCAATTGATGATTTTGGTCATGTTGACTTATTTGTAGATCTTACTTTGATGAACATTTTTGTTGTTTACAGTTTGTCTTTATCTATTATTATATTCAAAATAACAACCTAAAACTGCAAAATTTCCTTAAAATTAAAAATTCAGTGGCAATAACCCAACAAAAAGCTGTCTGATTCATCTGAAAATTTCATGGCTGGTAGATCTTGACTTGTTGAACATTTTTAACTCGTGAGTTTTGCTCTAAATGCTTTGGTTTTTGAGATATAAGCCAAAAACTGCATTTGACCCCTATGTTTTAATTTTAGAAACAGCGGCCATGTTTGTTGACAGATCAAAACGTCAGATAAAATTTATAAACAAGATACCATAAGGAACATCCTGTAAAAGTTTAAAGGTATTTTGCCCAGTAGTTTCAGAGGAGAAGATTCTTGAAATAGTTTATAACGACGCCGATGACGACGGATGCCAAGTGATGGCATAATTTCACATGGCCCTTTGGGCCAGGTGAGCTAAAAATGGGGGATAGACAGAATTTCTAAATCCAAAAGGGTATAAAATTATGGGAAAAAGTATTGGACCAGGACATACTTTGCATGTGCACATCTACGTACTAGGATCTAACACTAAAGTTTCATTAACCTCTGATAAGGCATGTTTGAGAAAGTGCGGGTACAAAAAAAATATGGGCATGCAGGCAGACAGACAGATGGACAGACGGACATGCTGATTCCTATATATCCAAAACTATGTTTGCCGGGGGTATAATTAAATGGGCACAAGTACATGTACATTATAATGCTGTTCAACTGGGTATAACTGAACAGAATAATTCTTAAAAAGAGACATAATTTTGGTATATTACAAAAAAAAATTGTGAGATAGACAGAATTTCTAAGTCCAAAAGGGTATAAAATTATGGGAAATAGTATTGGACCAGGACATACTTCGCATGCGCACGTCTACGTACTAGGATCTAACAGTATGCAAAATTTGATTAACCTTTGATAAGGCTATGATGTTTGAGAGACTGGGTACAAAAATTCTAGACAGACGGACAGGCTGATTTCTATATACCCCCCAAACTATGTTTGTGGGGGGGGGGGGGGGGGGAATTTAACTAGAGGCTCTCAAGAGCCTGTATCGCTCTCCTGGATTTGACTTGTCCACCTTGAGCAGGACTAAAAGTTGAGTATAGCATTCAATTTTATTGGTTTTCCCATAGGGTCCTATGTTAAACTAAGTATGACTGTGTTGGCCGTCTTGACTTGACGGTCATGGTCATCAGACATAATTCTGAAAGAAAACAATCTAAGGACCATTACTGACAAGTCATGTTCAGACTGGTCAAGTGTTTTCATATAAGAATATTTTAATATGAATTTTTCCATTGGGTTCTATGTTAAAAATAACAATCCAAAGATACTAATATTAGATATAGTAAATTTATACTATGCTGTATACAACGCATTTCAAGGAGTTACCTCTCATCAGCGTGAGCAATAAAACCAAAACATTTGGAAGACCAAAACCAAACTTATATTAAACAAGAAGTACTCAACCAAAAATACCGAAATAGGAAGCCAAATTTCAGCTAAGGAGATCTACCATGTGCAATACAAGGAATGAACCCTTAGTATTTCTATTATTTTTTAATTTTGTTAAATACTGGTAATTTCTGTAACAAATCAAAATGAATAATCATGTCAGACAAGTCTGACGACTGGGTTGGCGAATACCCTCGGGGAGCTAGGGTCCACCAGCAGAGGCATCATCCCAGGAGTTTCAAAATAACAATCGAAAGATACTATAGTATTAGATATAGTAAATTAACTTAGTTCAGGTGTGGCCACCATCTTAATTAGTTCACTATCCGGCTCATTGCACAAAATTCTGAAATAGGGCATCTAAGGACAATTGCTGCCAAGTCTGGTTCCAATTGGTCAAGTGGTTACATACAAAAAGATTTTTCAATGAATTTTCCCATAGTGACCTACGTTAAACCAAGTTCAGCTGTGCCGGCCATCTTGGTTTTCAGTCCAGGTCATTAAACGCATTTCTGAAAGGGAACCTCCTAAGTACCATTGCTGCGAAGTCTAAAATTCACATTGTCCAAAAAACTAAAGATAAATTTGGTATGGCCTTATACTATTTCAAAAGTGGAGAACTGGAAAATCTTCAACTCATTTTTATAGTTCGTTGTCTACCCTCGCTCCGCTGCGCTCCACTTGTGAAAGATTTGTAATTTAACAAGCTCCCAAGAGCTTAATATTGACTTGTACAGCTAAATTATAGAATCCTGAACCCAAATATATATGGTTGCTTGAGTTTTTTCATCTGTTGCTATGGATAGTTTCAATGGCATTGACTCTTGACCTTTCTTTTTGACTTGTACAGGTAAATTATAGGGTTCTGAATCTAAATTGTGCCAGGGACTTTTTGAATGACCTTGACTCTTGACCCTGCATTTTACTTGTACAGCTACCATATAATTTATTTCAAGTTATGGTCTTAACATCTATGACAATGTCAGACCATTATTTTTACTGATAATTACTAATCTTTCAAGGGCAAAATCTCCTTTAAGGGGTCAATTGACAGTTTTGGTCATGTTGACTTGTTTGCTGTTAACAGTTTGTCTTTATCTAATAATTTTCAAGTGAATAACCTAACACTGCAAAATTTCCTTAAAATGTACAATTCAGGGGCAAAAAAACCAACAAAGGGTTGACTGATTTGTCTTAAAATTTCATGGCTGGTAGATCTTGACCTGATGAAACTTTTTACCACTGTCAGTTTTGCTCTAAATGCTTTAGTTTTTGAAATATAAGACAACAAGAGTGGACACACTACATTTCTCGCCTGAGTATGCACATGGACACAGAATAATGATTATCTAATACTGACTTTTGCAAGTCAAAGGAAAATGCATTAAAAGAAATTGAGGTCATGGTCAAAAGGCAGGTGTCATACCGACATGTATCCCCTAAGAACTATCAATTGACAAAATGGTGGGTCTAGGTATTAAAGTTGCTGAGAAATGGACCTAATCTCGAAAATGTGACAAAGGTCACTCAAGCATGCAATTGAGGTCAAAGTCCAGAGACTGGGGTCAGACTTGCATGTACCCATTAAGAACTATCTATAGACCAAACACGGATGGGTCTAGATATTAGTTGCTGAAAAAGGACTTAATCAAGAAATTTGGATGAAAGTCACTCAACCATTAAATTGAGGTCAAGGTCCAGAGACAAGTGTCAGATTGGCATGTACCCACCACAACTATCAAGAGACAAATACAGTGGGTCTATGTATTCTAGTTGCTGAGAAATGGACTTAACCACGAAAAAGCGACAAAGTCACTCAAGCATGAAATTGAGGTCAAGGTCTCAAACCAGTTGCCAGACTTGTACCCAGCAAGACTGTTGACCTTCTATTTTGACTTGTTTAGTCAAAATATAGGACTGTCACAATAACCTTGACCATTGACCTTCGATTTTGACCTCTACAGCTCTAAAATAGGTCCCTGAACATAAATATATATGGTTGCTAGGTACTTTTACATAGGTTGCTAAGGGCTTTTTCGATGACCTTGACCATTGACCTTCCATTATAACCTCTATGGCTCTATAATAGGGTCCTGAGCATAAATAAATATGATTGCTAGGTACTTTTCCATCGGTTACTAAGGACTTTTTCAATGACCTTCACCCTTGAACTTCCATTTTGACTTCTATGGCTCTATAATAGTGTCCTGAGCATAAATATATATGGTTGCTAGGTACTTTTCCATCGGTTACTAAGGACTTTTTCAATGACCTTGACCAATGACCTTCCTTTTTATCTCTACAGCTCTAAAAAAGATTCCTGAACATAAATAAATATGGTTGCTAGGTACTTTTCTATCAGTTGCTAAGGACCTTTTCAATGACCTTGACCCTTGATCTTCTATTTTGACCTCTACAGATCTATAATAGTGTCCTGAGCATAAATATATATGGTTGCTAGGTACTTTTCCATCGGTTGCTAAGAACTTTTTCGATGACCTTGACCCTTGAACTTTCATTTTGATCTCTACGGCTCTATAATATGGTCCTGTGCATAAATATATATGGTTGCTAGGTACTTTTCCATCAGTTGCTAAGGGCTTTTTCAATGACCTTGATCCCTGACTTTTGACCTTGGTACTAAAATGTAGATCTTTTGAAACTGATCTTTTTTTGTATTAACATTTTCTTCATATCTATAATGGTTTTCAAGATATAGTATAAATCAAACATGTGTCAAGGGCAGTAACTCCTATATGGAGTCATCGTAGAACTTCAGTTCTAATGAGACAAATTTAGATCTTGACAAGATAAACATTTTTCCCAATACATTTCATCAGCTATGTCTTAAGGTTTCTGAGTTATTTCGATAACAAGGTCTGTGGTCAAAGGTCAAGGTCAAAATTGAGATTTGACCTTGACCCCTTTCAATAGCTTATTTGGTCCTATGACCAATAGTGAAAGTCCCATGCCTGTACATGTCATAGTTTTCAAGTAAAAAATTTTAGCGAAAACTGCTTTTCATTAAGGGGACATAACTCTTATTACAACATTTGAAATCCTTTCGGTTTTGTGTCATGAAGCATGCAGTCGATAAACCGTACACTTTTGCAATTTAAACTCAACTTCTATCTCTTATAGTTAATGAAATATAAGGCAAAATATATTAAAATGTTGAAAATTTGACAAAGAAAGGGCAATAACTCCAAGATGGGTATTCTGATTTATAACACAATTAGAGGGTATGTTGATCTTGACATGCTGAACATTTCTGCAATAAAACTTAACCTCTATCTTTAATATTTTTCAAAATATAAGACAAAATGTATAAAAAATTTGAAAATTTCACAAAAAAAGGGCAATAACTCCAAGATGGGTATTCCAATTAACTTCAAAATTGCAGGGTAGGTAGATCTTGCCATGTTGATCATTTTTACCCCCATCTCAGATTTACGATATCTGTACTGGTTTTTGAGTTATTAACCAAAAACAGCAATTTACCCCTATGTTCTATATATAGTAACAGCGGCCATGTTGTTTGGTCCTTGGACTCATCGGATACAATTTTGAAACTAGGTACCCTGGTGATGATTCAGACCAAGCTTGGTTCATATTGGCCCAGCAGTTTCAGAGGAGAAGATTTTTTAATAAGTTTACGCCGGACGATGGACGACAGACTGACGCCGACAGACGCCAAGTGATGGCAATAGCTCACATGACCCTTCGGGTCAGGTGAGCTAAAAAATTGGCCAAAAAATCAAATGGCCGAGTTACATTACTTAACAATGACTAATGAGTGGAAATTTGTAAATGTTATTGTAATTGATGAAATGAAGACTATAAGAATATGTAATGTTACAGCAACTGGGATTTCTGTGTTTGTAATGAATCCATCATAGGAGGTGCATATTTCTAATATATATACAAACATTCTACCAAGTTTGAAGACTGCATTGAAAACTGTAGGAGCAGTTGATTATACAAAATAGGTACCCTTCTTAAAGAATCATACGTGTGATATCCCACCCATTAGGCACGATCGAGACTCACACATTTCGGACCAATCCAATGACCCCACATGCAGGCAACCTGAACTTCCGTGGAAAAATAAATTGTTTGCAAAAGCCATCCAACTTTAATTGTAAATGAATATTTTTTCTTTTTAACATCGTCCTTAACATGAAAAGTACAGAACTGTTTGTTAATTCATTCTTTTTTTATACTGAACCTATCATTTCACGGTTAACTTGTGGCTGTCAACAACGATGACAAGTTATAACTTGTTTGTATTTTTGTAAACAATGTTGGGTTATCACCCTTTTTTAAGCCAAAATTTCACAAAATTATTAATAATTAAAAACCAATTGTTCAGAGAACAATTGAAGGTCTTTCCACCTCAATTGCAGATTTGTTGATAAAAAAGATGAGGTTTAAAATGTAATTGTTGGTTTTAGAGCATAGCTAAACTTTCAGTGATTTCAAAGATATATGGTTCTATGTACTGAAGTAAGGGAGGTATTATGCTACTTCCCGTATTACAAATATCACTTCTGGTTTGATATGATAGGTAATTTCACAATTGTTAAAAAAATATATGGACTGCTAGTTTGAATAACTAAGAAAAATGTTTATTTCTGGTTAACTAAATGTTTGTGATGAATTATACTGTTTTGCACTATAAACATAAAAAACTTCATTAATGTGACCTTATAAATTGACAATTCTAGACGTTTTCATGGGTTGTAACATTTTCACATTAATTAACATTCCAATATATCCAAAACGTCTAAAAACGTCTGCAGAAATAATAACGTTGCCAGAAATGACGTCATCCAAAGTAGTGCCTAAATTTCACGCTTTCAATAGCTTTAATTGCTTTAAAATCTGAAAAAAAAACTTATAAAGTGTGAAAAAAAGCAAAATACGTAATATAGGTCATGACCTTGACCTTTGACCTTGTGACCTTTTTCAAGGTCATTGGTCTTTGAGGTCATTTTAGAAGACCCCATGCCATTATTATGTACCATTGTCAAGTTATAAACGAAAAACCTTAAGTTTGAACGTTCTAGGCGCAATTTCTCTCAAAAGATGACGTCATACAACTTTAACTTAAATGTAACAAAGTTGCGCATCAATGTCCTTAACATTTCCACCATTACATTTCCTTGGCTATCTACAACCATTTCAGAGGAGAAGTGATAACAAGCAAAAGTCAAAATTTAGAACTTGACCTTGACCTTTGACCTTGACCTCATTTTACTTGTTAGGGGTCATGGACCCTAACTACAAAGTTTCAAGTTGATATCTCAACTCTAAATAACAATTTGTATGATACACCAAAAGTGAAAGTCGTTTGAAGGGAAATAACTCCTATGAAATGTCGTCAGATCCTTTCTGACCAATGGAACAAAGTTGCGCACAGATACACTGAAGACATTGCAAAAGATTTTGGGTCGATATCTTTTACGGTTTTAGAGATATAGTGATAACAAGAAAAAGGGGACGCGGGGAGATAACTCCTATAAGAATAAGTGTCCGGTCACACAGGGTGAGTTTTGAAACCCCCATTACTGTACAACATCATTGGTCAAAAATCCATTCGATATGTTGTAAGACAAAAAAGCATCTCAGACGGCAGAAGAAAAAAAAAATAATCAGAAGAAAAACAAAAGGTCTTTCCACGAAAAGTGGAAAGACCTAAATATATTCTGTTATGCAAAATTTTTAGAAGGTTGGATAAATTCAATATATCTAAGCATTTCTTGATTGTTTTAATTTAAATACTTTATTAAATGCATATATGTTCCCATAAGGTTAAGCAAAAAAATCCCAAAGTACAAGTACTGTATTTTCTGGACTAATTAAGACTATGTGGCCTAAAGGTTTAATTGATACTTTCTCCATAGACTTATAATGGTAAAATGGCCATTTTAAAGTAAAAAAGTCTCGACCTATAAGGCAGGAAAACACGGTATACATAATGAGTCAATTTTTTTCTGATAATCTTTTCCAAACTTTGATCATGTTTAGAACTTCATGAAACAATGGGTAACGCCTAACCTCTCCCATCACCGCTATCATTGTTGCCTTCTTGGTATTTGCAAAAATTGATACATGTTTTTTTCAATAATTAAATCTTTATAAAGTTGAAGAAAATAATCATTACATTAAATATTTAAAGTATATATGATTGATGAAAAGATAACATAATTATACTGTATAATAGTTAAGAACATGATACTTTAAATGTTGCGTAACCCCCATCTGAGAAAGTTTCATTAAATTATAGATTAGACTGTTTAAGAACGAGTTGCAGATACAAAATGGATACCCCACATCCCGCCTTTTTCCAAAAGTAAAACAGTTCCCAACAAGAGTGGACACACTACATGTCTTGCCTGAGTATGCACATGGACACAAAATAATGATTATCTAATACTGACTTTTGCAAGTCAAAGGAAAATGTGTTAAAAGAAATTGAGGTCAAGGTCAAAAGGCAGGTGTCATACCGACATGTATCCACTAAGAACTATCTATTGACAAAATATGGTGGGTCTAGGTATTAAAGTTGCTGAGAAATGGACCTAATCTCGAAAATGTGACAAAGTCACTCAAGCATGCAATTGAGGTCAAAGTCCAGAGACAGGTGTCAGACTTTCATGTACCCACTAAGAACTATCTCTAGACCAAACACGAATAAGTCTAGGTATTACAGTTGCTTAAAAAATAACTTAATCAAGAAATTTGGATGAAAGTCACCCAACCATGAAATTGAGGTCAAGGTCCAGAGACAAGTGTCAGACTGGGATGTCCACATCAAGAACTATCAATATACCAAATACCTTGGGTCTAGGCATTCGTTTCTGAGAAATGGCCTTAACCACGAAAAAGTGACAAAGTCACTCAAGCATAAAATTGCGGTCAAGGTCCCAAGCAAGTGTCAGACTGGCATGTACCCTCTAAGAACTATATATAGACCAAATATGGTTGACCTAGGTATTACAGTTGCTGAGAAATGGATTTAACCACGAAACTTGGACACAGATTTTAAATTCATGTTTGTGAAGTCAGTGAACCATGAAAATGAGGTCACGGTCACAAAATAAGTATGCTGTGGCAATCCTTATACAATAAGCTACCTTTTGGACTATGAATCTTAATTGTAGGTATTACATGTTCAAAGTTATTAAAGTTCTTAAAAAAGTATATGCCGCCGCCATGGCCGGAAAGTAATACCTATATCTCGCCTCCACGATTTTTTGTCGCAGGCGAGACAAAAATGATTTTGGCCACAAACAATACAGGAGGTGCAAAATGGCATTATATGATAGTCTAAGAAAGTTTCGTTAAATTATAGCCTGCGGTTTAGGACGATCGATACAATATGAGGAAAAAAAATGTGTTTTCGGTTACGGCAGGTAGGTAGGTTTTTTCCCCGGAATATCAGAAAATTTATTTCGTATTGTGCTGTTGTAAAATATTAGAAAATTTATTTCGTATTGTATTGTAGTATCATTAATTATCCATGTATTATGTTGTCTGATAGCTGACCAATACTGTATTGTAACAGTACTCCAGCTTGAAAATGAAAATGGAAGGGTGCTGGTAAAGGGCACTTAACAAGATATCCATTTTTAATTGCACTTCATCGCGATAACCATTCTTAAGGATGGATGGATGAATTATTGTTTAACGTCCAGTGGCAACCAGGTGCATATCAGGACGAGAACATGTTGATATGATAATGAATATGATTCCTGCTTTGTACTAGACCGACACGCTAAGTCGGATTTTTAATGTGCTAGCTCACGAGGTAACTGTCCGCAGGAAGACATATAACCTCACTCGGACACATTATAATGACTCCGAGCCGACCAGTCTTTGCTCTTACTCCTAGATGCCGCGTGCTTGGCGGAGAAGCAGCAAATACCAATTTTAATGTCTTTGGTTTGACCCGGCCGGGGATCGAACCCGCGACCTTCCGCACTCGGGGCGAGCACGCTACCACGAGACCACAAGGCGGTCCATTCTTAAGGGTAACTAGAGGCTCAGAGTATCGCTCACTTGGCAGAAATAAGAATTTTCCATGGCAGCCATGCTTATCGTCCAATCAGGATGAAAAAAATAATTTCATAAAAGACTTTCCATAGAACTTAGCCAAGTTCTAAACTTGATTTAAATCAACTAATGAGAAACAAGAATTGCCCATGACGGCCATGTTTGTTGCCCGATTAGGACGAAATGAGGAAACTTTGTAAAGAACCTCCCATAGATGTTTACTGTCAGGTTTCGTTCCATTTGGCCAAGCGACTTCAGAGGAAAAGATTGTTTTATATCAGCCAATCAAATAAAAATGTGGGAGTCTTCCAAGGAAGACATGTCGCCTGCAGACGTCAATTTTTAAGAAAGATATTTAAATTTTCTGAAAAGGAAATATATTTGCACACCTTTGCATTAAGGTTAATGGTCAGAGAAAGTTTCATCAAATTTCTTTGAGTGGTTATGGAGTAGTTGAGGATAGAAGTTTTGACCCACCCCCTTTTTTTTTCAAAAATGTAAATTTTTACAAAAATTTTCTAAAAATGAAATATATATGCACACCTATGCATTAAGGTTAATGCACAGAGATAGTTTCATCAAATTCCTTTGAGCGGTTATGGAGTAGTTGAGGTTAGACTTTTTGACCCCCCCCTCCCTTTTTTCAAAAATGTAAATTTTTACAAAAAAAATGTAAAATTTTCTAAAAATGAAATATATATGCACACCTGCAATTAAGGTTAATGCACAGAGAAAGTTTCATCAAATTCCTTTGAGCAGTTTACGAGTAGTTGAGGATAGAAGAAAAGTGTGACGACGGAAGACGATGGATAGTGATCCCTATCTGTCGACCATGCGTTCCGTAGGCGACACAATAAACCATTAAAATCTCTGTAGATGTCACTATGAGACATAAACATTGCCCTAAGGACGATTTTAATTGTCAGTATTTTTACTGTATATTTTTTTTACACAGTGCATAGTGAAATTTAAATAAAACGTACTTTACCAGTCAGTGACAGAATGTTTAAATGTCTAAGTGATATTTACTTCATCTGATCAGGAATGGCAACAGACTTGCATGGTTCAGACATGTGGTCAAAATTATATATATACCGGTAAGCTACTGGCAGTAAGGAATGGTAGAAATATGTGAAAAAGCCTTGGAAAATTCCTGATATTCTTTGTCATAAGAAATTGCAAACATAATTAAAATCATTTTAGATGTTTATTCCATATGTGGCTCTGATCAAAAAGACCATTCTATATATAGTAAATTTTGAACTTAGGCTGAAAAAGAAACAAGAGGCTCCCAGGAGCCTGAATCGCTCACCTGGTCCTTAAGCTTTAAGGGAGTCTTTCATGAGCTATTACCCCTATAATGGATCATCTGACAACTTCGACCCAATTCAGACTTTTGTAGAGCTCAATGAGCTGATTGTTTAAGCAAACAACAGCTTTTCTCTATCGACAATAGTTTTCATTTTATAGGGCAAAAACAAGAGAAAACGCTATTTTTGACATTTAAAGGGTCATCTATAAGGCATCAACAGTTATTTTGACATTTAAGGGACAAAACTTTAACTCCTAAAGGGCTCATTTAAACATTTTGCAAACTAAGGGAAATGCTGTGAAAATGGTCAATTTTGATGTTCTAAGGGGAATAACTCCTAAAAGGAATGATCATACAACTTAATAAGTACAAATTTAAAAAATTTTTAAAAAAAAATCAAGAAAAAGGGCAATAACTCCTACATGGGTGGTTACATCTTCTTCAAAATTTCAAAGCAGGTAGATCTTGAGGTGTTGAACACTTTAGCTTCCCATCAGAATTTTGATATCTGTCACCATTTTTGAGTTATTTGCAAAAAAATGCAATTTACCCCTATGTTCTATTTTTAGCCATGGCAGCCATGTTTTTTTACAAATCAAAAATCCAAACGATAGTTTAGTAGCACTCATGCCAAGGAACAACTACACTAAGTTTGGTTGCAATTAAACTTATGGTGTAAGAGGAGTTAACGATTTTATTACAATGAATAAAGACTGCAAAAATGGTCAATTTTGACGATCTAAGAGGAATAACTCCTAAAAGGAACGAACCTACAACTTCGATCCTGTTACAAATTTTGTAGATCTTTGTGTGCCTAACAATATGAAATTTAAATTTTTCAAATTTCCTTTATAGTATCCAAGATATTGAGCTTAATAAGTGCAAAATTTGGAAAAAATGCAGAAAAGGGGCAATAACTCCTACATGGGTCGTTGGATCTTCTTCAAAATTTCAGGGCAGGTAGATCTTGAGGTGCTGAACACTTTTACCCTTTGCCAGAATTTTGATATCTGTTATGGTTTTTGAGTTATTTGCAAAAAACTGCAATTGACCCCTATGTTCTATTTTTAGCAATGGCAGCCATGTTGTTTGGCCAGCCGACTAAAAAAACACAATTTTGAAAGTAGATATCCAAGTGATGAATCAACCCAAGTTTGGTTCCATTTGGCTCAGTAGTTTCAGAGGAGAAGATCTTTGAAAAAAGTTTACGACGGACGGACGGACGGACGACGGACGCAAAGTGATGGCAAAAGCTCACCCTGGCATAGCCAGGTGAGCTAAAAACCTTAAAACATATACATGTAGATCTATAAATGAATTGTTTTAATTATTATGATTTACTGAGGTTAACAGCATTAATCTGTTTTTTCTTTACACTGTAAAATCATTCTGGATCCAAGTATTATTCATTGATTTGTTACAGAAATAACCAGTATTTAGCAAAATTCAAAAATAATAGAAATACTAAGGGTTCATTCCTTGTATTGCACATGGTAGATCTCCTTAGCTGAAATTTGGCTTCCTATTTCGGTATTTTTGGTTGAGTACTTCTTGTTTAATATAAGTTTGGTTTTTGGTCTTCAAAATGTTTCGGTTTTAATGCTGCTGATGAGAGGTAACTCCTTGAAATGCGTCGTATACAGCATAGTATAAATTTACTATATCTAATATTAGTATCTTTGGATTGTGATTTTCTAAAATGTGCGAGTCTTCCAAGGAAGACATGTGTCGCCTGCGGACGTCAATTTTTACAAAAGATATTAAAATTTTCTAAAAATGAAATATATATTCAAACCTTTGCATTAAGGTTAATGCGAAGAGAAAGTTTCATCAAATTCCTTTGGGCGGTTTATGAGTAGTTGAGGATAGAAGAAAAGTGTGACGACGCAAGATGACAGATAGTGATCCCTATGTGTCGACCATGCGTTCCGTATTTGTAGTCCAATCAGGACAAAATGAGGATACTTTGTACAGAACATCCCATAGATGCTTTCTGTCAGGTTTCATTCCAATTAGCCAAGCAGTTCCAGAGAATTTTTTTTCCAATCAACCAATGAGAAACAAGAATTGCCCATGACGGCCATGTTTGTTGCCCGATCTGGACGACATGAGGAAACTTTGTAAACAACCTCCCATATATACTTCCTCTCAAGTTTAGTTCCATTTGGCCGAGCGATTTCAGAGGAGAAGATTTTTGAAAACTCTTGCCCATGGCGGCCATGTCTGTTCCCCGATCAAGACGAAATGAGCATGAAACTTTATAAAGGACTTTACATAGATGATTGCTGCCAAGTTGAATTTCATTTGGCCCAGTGGTTTCAGAGGAGAAGATTAAAATGTGAAAAGTTAATGTGCGGAGGCCAAGTGATGACAAAAGATCACATGGCCTTTGACCAGGTGAGCTAATAATACTGATGTTAATGTGTGCATCATAAATTCAGATTACGCACATTGTGTATTGTATATCATCACCATGTTTTTGGTTTTCTTTCAGGGATTTCCAACTAAACATGTATGCCATGTATTTACTAGAAATTGTCATAACGTTTTATTCGGTACAAATAAATAAATTAAACCTTGTATTTTTGTTTTAATTTTCTTGCTGTTTAAATGACAGAAATCCTACAAACAGCTACAGTAGCTGGCTGATGTTTTATACCTGCCTACAAGCCACTGATTTCTGAATATTTTTTTCACTACTCTTTTGTCATTGATTGTGAAATTTACGAGAAATCTACGATTACATAGTTCTCGTTCTCCAACTAATTTTGGTGTGGGGCTATGTAGCTGCCCAAGATGCACACTCACAGCAAATAATATTAATTTAGGTTGCTTGGTATCGGAGAACTGAACTAGGACGTTAAACTTAACCTAAGTCAATGAAGTGCAGTAAGTAGGTCAGAGTGACCTTATTTTAGTGGGAGGCTGTGTTACTCCCCAAGATGCACCCTCACAGAAAGTAATATGATTGTAGGTCCCTTGGTATTTGAGAACTGAACTCGGATATAAAACTTAACCTTAGTCAATGAAGTGTGATAAGTAGGTCAGAGTGAATTAACTTTGGTGGGAGGCTGTGTTACTCCCTGAGATGCAACCTTCACACCAAGTATAATATGATTGTAGGTCCCTTGGTATTTGAGAACTGAATTCAGACGTAAAACTTAACCTAAGTCAATGAAGTGTGATAATGTGTGTTACTCCCTATATATTAAGATGCACCCTCACACCTTATTTAATGGGAGGCTATGTTACTCCCCGAGATGCACCCTCACAACAAGTAATATGATTGTAGGCCCCTTGGTATTGGAGAACTGAACTCGGACGTAAAACTGAAGCACTATAAGTATGTCAGAGTGACCTAATTTTGGTGGTAGGCTGCACACTCACACCAAGTTATATTATTGTAGGTCCTTAATGGTATCAGAGAGTGGAACCAGGGCTTTCCATACAATTTGAAGTAGTAGGCTGAAATCTAAAATTAGATGGCTGTGACATGCGGCCGGCAGAGCTGGCCGCCGCGCCATACTACAAGCTTGGCACCTGAACAGTCTGGGGGCCGCTTTCAATTTTTTTGTGTGCAGGATTGTGTAACCTTCAATTCTTCATTATTTTCTTTCCCTTATGCTGATAATTCATATGTTTTTTTATAATAATAACATATATCATTGTTATAAAATTTAAATTTTTAGCCTACTACTTAATTTTTTTTTGTTGACCATCGGAACTTCTCTTTGATTATCCTTGCAAAAATATGATGCTTTCCGATTAGAGATGACGTAAATTTACACTTTTTTTTTATAGACGACCAATCAGTGACCGGAATTCACATGAACTATATTTAGCTAAAGGTAAACACAGGTTTTACATACTTGTTTATCGCGACAATACAATTCTCGACGCTTTTCTACATATTTTAAAGAGATTTTTTTTCTTTTTGAATTTATTTTTTTTTTATCAGTGAAGTAGCTGGCACTTGTATCCACCGTAAACGGCGGATTTCAGCGGTCTACCGGCTACTTTGGAAAGCCCTGTGGAACTCGGATGTAAAACTTAACCTAAGTCAATGAAGTGCTTTAAGTAGGTCAGAGAGACCTAATTTTGGTGGGAGGCTGTGTTACTCCCTGAGATGAAGCCTTACATCAAGTACTATGATTGAAGGTCCCTTAGTATCTGAGAACTGCTCGGACGTAAAACTTAACCTTAGTCAATGAAGTGTGATAAGTATATCAGTGACCTAATTTTGGTGGGAGGCTGTGAAACTTCCTAAGATGCACCCTCACACCAAGTAATATGACTGTAGATCCAAGCTTGGTATTGGAGAACTGAACTCGGACGAAAAACTGAATCTAAGTCAATGAAGCACGATAAGAAGGTCAGTGACCTAATTTTGGTGGGAGGCTATATTACTCCCTAAGACAAGTAATATGATTGTAGGTCACTTTGTATGTTAAAAACTGATTTTTGACATAAAACTAAAAACCAGTCAACCATGTAATATGGGTCATGTAATCTTCATCCTATGTCACATGGTCAGTCTCTTCATCATGCACCTGCACACAAAAATAGATGACCCTATGTCAACTAGACAGTAAGAACTGGCTGTGGACACGTGTACACCGATGTGGACGCTGGGGGTACCCCAATAGTCCCCCTCAACTTTGTTCAGGCGAACTAAAAATGTTATATTTAATTATAAATATGTAGCTTTCCATTTACATTCTACATTTTTTTTCCTTGGTTATAATGGATAAGGAAAGCTAATGTTACATCCACGGCTGTCCCTTACAGGGTCATAATTTCAATACCATGTGTCAGAGTTGTTGACATAAAATTTTACAAAGGTAACTTACACAAAATTATAATTGTACAAAAAAAGTTTGTAATTTATATTTTTTACAATAGACTCGTACATTTTCTTCTTGATATTTATTTTTAAATGTTATTCAACAATAAATAATGAATTTAATAATTCATTTGTTAAAAAAAATTGAATTAAAAAAAAATTATAAAAGGGGAGCAACTCTTTATTTTTGTGCAACACCAAATGGCCCAGTTTGTTTGATACCTGAGCTCTGAACCCTAATTAGGCCAATTCTTGACAACAAAAAAAATGTTCTTAAAGAAAATTAAAGAAATTTATGACTGCTAGTGTATTAAGCCATTCACGGATTGAGTCACACAGGAAATAACCCTTGCACGATGGCAGGCTAGATTGGCTACTTCTTTGTTAATCCTTTAAAGCATTAATTTTGGGTCATTTATTTTTTTATTTGAATAAAAATGTTAATAAAATATGTTCTGTTCGCGATCTTTTTAGTTTTTGAATGAAAATGCGAAGATTCGGTAGCAAACAGGGGCTTCCACGGATGGATATTTTGAAATTCTTCAAATATCGTTAAAATCGCTCAAAATTTTCAATTTTGTCATTAAAAATTATAAAAATTATTTCAAGAAATAAACTTCCAATCATCGATGTCCACTCCCATCAATTTTGTACAAATTCGGCACGTTTGATACAAAATAGTTACTTTCCTGCAGGGTTCTCACTAAGAATTTTTCATGATGAGTCCTGGGACTCATCATTTGTCAGAATGGTGAGTCCCAGCTGATTTTGATGAGTCCCAGTCCAAGGACTCATCACCACTTTTTTAACGTACACTGCTGCATATTTTGAACATGGTAGGCCTATTGTACTATTGTTAAAGTTTAATTAAAATCATGTGCTGCCTTAAAATACTGACGAATATAATTTGAAATAAAAAAAAAAAAAATGAAATTATGCAGTGATGGTCCGAACTTGGAAGAAATTTTCTGTTACAGATATGAGCAAAAATATTTGTACCTTTTGACACAACTTATTTATTATTGCCATTTTATTTTTTAATATTTATTTATCTATAATCTTTACTATTATTTTTTCTCAAACATACTCTTAAAATCCTCCCATTGACCTTGCTTGAACACCTTAATAATCAATACATGTATTGACAAAATTTCCATTTGTGCATAGATATGTCAAGATCCACTAAATTTATTTTTAAATAAGGTCTACATATTGTTACCGGTCGGTAAAAAACACCGTGACCAATGAAAAATCACGAGAATTCCGATTGCCATCATTTTCTAGCTTACTTTTTGTCGTTTCTTTCCCCTTCCCCTTTGATCTCCAAGAAAACAAAAATATGGCGGCTCAAGATTTTTAATGAAAATAACGGTCTTGATTAGATCTACATGCGTCCCAGGGACGCATGAGTTTGAAGAATGACGTGTCCAGTCCAATATAGCGCGTCCAGGACGCATGTACGCGCCTTAATGAGAACCCTGTTCCTGGCATCTAATATTGCCAAAAAAATTCTAAAATTCATTTTCCTAACTTTAAAATCCCATAAAATCCTCAAATTCTGGTCTTTTCACATGTTGTTTGTAAAAGATCCACCATTGTTTAATCCTTATCCGGGTTTCAAAAAATATGATCTTTTCGGCAAAATGTACAAATTAACCACACTGTCCTGGGTGAAAGTAACTATCACGCCTGCTGCTTGCGTATCTAATTAGCTCGATTCCGTGATCTAAAAATAAAGTCGATATTTTTTTTTTAACTGATTGGATGCCTTTTCATTATTCTTTCCATGAAAGAGTCTGTATATTTTTCTGTCAATAAAAAAAATTGAGTCAACACAGTGCACGATATGCTTCAGCGACCCTAAATTGGAAAGCATCCGTGTGGTCTAAGTTTTATTAGCATATCAAAATTGGTGTTTATATCTTCACAATATTGCATTTTTGTGATTTTAAATACAATGTTCGACAATTCAAGTTTTTGGTTAATAAAATTTTTATTCCAGGAAAAAAACAGGGTCAATTACAAAATTTATTTTTTTACCCACCAAAAAAACACGGTCAGTCGGGAAACCGGAAACATTTCTTTTGCCCAAGGGAATGGCAAACTTTTGGGAAAAAGTTTTGGGAAGGAAAATAAATCCAAAAAATGATTTTTACCAAATAAAAAATAAGAGGTGCACAATGGCATTATATGATAAAATATCTGAGAAAGTTTCATTAAATTATAGTAAGTGGTTAAGGAGGAGTTGTAGATACAATAATCGAACAGCGTTCCGAAGTCCCCCGCCGCTGGAGCATCAGAAACCCTTGGACAAGTGAAACATAACAAAATTTTCTCAAAGAGAGAGAATAGAAGGACAAACAATTTGTGGTTATTGCTAAAGTTTTTTACAAGTTAATGAGTGGTATGAAGACATTTATACAATATGGGTATAGTGTTGAAATCTTATTTTACCATGTGTATTGAGAATTTATACAAATGTACATTTACTCCTTTTCAATAAACAGAAATGCTTTGATCAAAAGTATTCCGCCTAACAAACTCTTAAAGACAGTATTTTTCAATTTTATAAGTTTCGATAGGAGTTTATGTATAAAACCTCCCTTTAGGTCCAAGTGTATAAATATTATTCCAATGCAAGGAGAATATAAATTTTCTAGAACACTTAGATGAACATTTTGTCAATTGTCAAAGTTATTAAGGGGCATAACTCCTACAAAAATATTTCGACATGACTCATCTTCGAACTCCCTGGAGGTATCATTGAGTTAAAGCTACTGTATAAATATTATCCAAATCGGTCAAGAAATAAATTTGCTAGAGCGCTTACATGAAAATTTCGTCAATTTTCTAAGTTATTAAGGGGCATAACTCCTACAAAAATATTTCGACATGACTCATCTTCGAACTTCCTTGAGGTATCATTGAGTTAAAGCTACTGTATAAATATTATCCAAATCGGTCAAGAAATAAATTTGCTAGAGCGCTTACATGAAAATTTTGTCAATTTTCTAAGTTATTAAGGGGCATAACTCCTACAAAAATATTTCGACATGACTCATCTTCGAACTCCCTTGAGGTATCACTGAGTTAAAGCTACTGTATAAATATTATCCAAATCGGTCAAGAAATAAATTTGCTAGAGCGCTTACATGAAAATTTTGTCAATTTTCTAAGTTATTAAGGGGCATAACTCCTACAAAAATATTTCGACATGACTCATCTTCGAACTCCCTGGAGGTATCATTGAGTTAAAGCTACTGTATCAATATTATCCAAATCGGTCAAGAAATAAATTTGCTAGAGCGCTTACATGAAAATTTTGTCAATTTTCTAAGTTATTAAGGGGCATAACTCCTACAAAAATATTTCGACATGACTCATCTTCGAACTCCCTTGAGGTATCATTGAGTTAAAGCTACTGTATAAATATTATCCAAATCAGTCAAGAAATAAATTTGCTAAAGCGCTTACAAGGTGGATGGACGGACAGACGGAAGCACGGACAGAAGCACGGACGGACGAACGGATGGACGCCCGGCATTACCATATCCCCCGCATCGCGTTGCGGCGGGGGACAAAAATTGGGTACCCCAATATAAGGCAATGGCAAACTCCAGGTTTTGGAAAAAGAAACCCCAAAAATGTTTTTACCCCACAAAAAATAGGAAGTGCACAATGGCATTATATGATAAAGATTTGGAGAAAGTTTCATTAAATTATAATAAGTGGTTTAGGATGAGCTGCGGATACAAAATGGGTACCCCCTCTCCTATTATAAGGCAAAGGCAAAGTCCATGTTTTGGAAAAAGAAACCCCAATAATGATTTTTACCAAAAAAAGTATGTGTACAATGGCATTACACGATAAAGATTCTGAGAAAGTTTCATTTAACTATAATAAGTGGTTTATGAGGAGTTGTGGACACAAAATTGCCCCCATCCCCATTATAAGGCAATGGCAAAGTCTGTTTTGGAAAAAGACACTCGAAAAATAATTTTGACCAAAAAGCAAGTGTAACGAAAATACCTGTTTTGTTATGGTATATAATATTCAGGGGATTGAAAAGGGTTAAAGCATGTCAAGCTGTTCATTTGTTACATTTAGTTCCACCTAAAAAAGGAGCACACTTTGTTAAGTACCGAAACACCCCTTTTATTGATTATAGACTTGTTAACAGTCATGTGATAAGTATACCTTCTTGACAACCCTTAAATTGGGACGTGGACTCGTCCATTTAGGTAGTATATAAGACCGCAGAGAGAGCAGTTCAGTGTCAGTGTATAGACCATTCTTAACGGATATATTTATATATAGTGAATAGTGAGTATAATTTGTTCTTTGGATTAAAATAGTGAATTCCAAGTGAAGTGTGGATTATTAGTAATAGTTCTAAGATTCGGAATTCTAATAATATATCCAGGGAATAAATAAGTGATAGCTATTTGACAGTGAAAATATAAAGTGTTCAATTTGCTACTTTATTTGGTATAGTTGGGTTAATTGATTTGAATAGTGTATAGTATAAATAATTCATTTGGCAAAGTTGGAGTATTCTGTTTTTGTTGTATTAAAGTGATTATAGGCTATTGTGTTTCATTTTGCTACCTAGTGATCTATTTGACAGATAGTGCAAATTGATAGTGCCGTTGACTTGTTTTGTTCCATTGTGCTGTGCAGATCGACAGTGCCGTTTGACTTGTTTTCCTTTCATTGTGCTGTATAAAGATATATTTGAAAAGTGTGTTTGTTATCTAAATTCTACCTGGCTGTGGTATAAATCAACCGTTTTATAGTGCGCTTGCAAGTGTTTCTTGTGTCATAGTTATATATATGTGTTTTGGTTATCATTGTTTAATAGTGGAGTGACTTGCAAATAACGATTCTGATTGATATTTCGGGATATACTTTGGAAACTAGAATTTGTCTATTTCGGTACGAAACCATTTGATCGCTCGGGGCTTACACGTTACAAATTGATGGCAGCAAGGTGGGATTCTAAATTCTTAAGAAATATAGCATCCATTTGAATTGTGTTTTGTGATTTTTGTGTTCGTTTAATATCATTGCTAAAGTATATATAATTTGATTGTGTTTTGTAGTTAGAAAGACTACGTTGTGTGTCAACAGTTTAAAGACCGAAAGAGTTATAAAGCTGGTGAGTAAATTTATTAAACATGTCTGATTTAAATAGTGAAATAGGAAATATAACATCAGCCATTGAACACCTTGAAAATAGTTTAAGAAAAAGAAAAAGTTTTATGCATTCAACACCTAAAATTGGTACTAATGCCAAGGGAAGCAATGCACAGGAAAGTGATTCTGGGGTTGAAACGGCCATACAAACAAACCCATTGAGATCTGATGAAGCGGGGCACACAGTCATATTTGGTGCAAGGTCTAAGGTCACATCAGAAAATGGCATTTCAACAAATTCAGAAACTCTCCCTTATAGTAATAGTTTGGATAGAAACTCTGGTGACAAGCAAGGTCATATTAGTCAGCCCCTGAGTACAAATATGCCACTTAGTAATTCGAGAAATTCGAATTGGGGTATTCTAGTAGAGGAGAAACAAAAGTCTACAAGGGACAATTCTAGTGAAATGAAAAATCCTAACCAAGGTGTTAAAATTAAACCCGCTACGTATGATGGGGGTAATTCTTGGATTGATTATAAATCTCATTTTGATATGGTTTCAAAAGTCAATGATTGGTCACATGAACAAATGGGTTTGTACTTAGCAGTGTCATTACGTGGCCAAGCACAAGGAATATTAGGTGATTTATCAACAGAAGTTCGAAGTGATTATGATAGTCTTGTGGTTGCATTGGAAGAAAGGTTTGCACCACCAAGTCAAACGGAACTATACAGGGTTCAGTTTCGGGAGCGTAGAAAAAAGGCAACAGAGTCTTTGCCTGAATTAGGCCAAGTGTTTCGAAGGCTCTCAAACTTAGCATATCCAACCGCACCTAGGGACGTACGTGAAACGCTTGCTCTAGAGCAGTTCATAGATTCCTTGTACGACTCTGATATGAGATTAAAAATAAAACAATCAAGACCCAAAAGTCTAGATGAAGCAGTTAAACTATCTGTAGAATTAGAAGCTTTCAATAAAGCCGAAGAATCAAACAGAGCTCATCGTGGTTATTTGCGATCCGCCGATTCTAATAGTAAAGAAGAGGGGAATGTGCTCATCCCTGTTGCAGCCCCAGATACAAATACTGCTGTAGAAAAACTAGAGCAGGGCATGCAATCAATTCAAAATATGATTAAGGAACTTACAATTGAAATGGGTAAGTTAAAAAATGGAGAACGCTCGCGGGGAAATCTCACAAATGACAAGAAATGTTACAATTGTGGTAAAAGTGGTCACTTTGTGAGAGAATGCCCACAACGAAAACCACACGACAATTCATTCCATAGAGGCCGAGGTGGTGGATATAATAGACGTGGACGAGGGGATAGATACCAAACCCCTCGATCAAATGACAACGGATCGTCTAGGGTCATTCGTAGAATGAATAATGACAGAAAACCAAACGTATCTATAGTTGACGAGGCTGGAATGTACATTGAAGTGCATATGAATAATAAAGATGCAAAGTTTCTAGTAGATACAGGAGCGACTCTTTCAATTATTTCTTCTAGTTTCTATTACCAGCTAAATAGAAAGCCTATTCTTGAAGAGTGCAACAAACAAATAACCTCGGCAAATGGAGGTCTCTTATCTGTGAAAGGGAAAGGAACATTCAATGTGAGAATCGGGGATACTTTCTTTCGGTTAGAAGCTGTTGTAGCTGATATTCGCGCCGATGGTATTCTTGGGTTAGATTTTCTCAAAGACAATGATTGTGTTATTGATGTGGTAGCAAAGAAATTGATTGTTAGTGGGAAAGACTATCCTGTTCAATTTGAGGGTAAGCTTGGATGTTATAGAATTGTCGCATCAGAAACGGTTAGTATGCCACCTGTAAGTGAAATGGTTATTTCTTGTGTAGTATGCGTACCGAAGGGACAAACAATGAAACACTTCGAAGGGATAGTAGAGCCTTTGGAGAACAAACTGGAACAGGATGGACCATTAGTTGCTCGAACACTGGTAAACACCGATGATCAAGTGCCTATCAGACTTATGAATTTGCGCAAAGAAGTGCAAGTTATTCACAAAGGGACAAGTATAGGACAAGTGCATGAAGTCATAAGTATTTCAGATCAGAAGCAACATAATTCAGATCCGGAAATTTCTCTCAGGCCGGATTTACAGAACTTGCTGGAAAAATCAAGTAAACACCTCAATAGTGACCAAGAAAGACAGCTACGAGAACTAATTCTTAGATATAAAGAATTATTTGCCGAGACTGATAAAGATCTTGGAAGAACTACCCTTATCAAACACAAAATAAATACAGGAGATGCGCCTGCTTTTAAAGAGCCACCAAGGCGTACGCCGGTACATCTACAATGTGAATTAGACAAAAATATTGATGAAATGCTAGAGAAGGATGTAGTTGAGCCATCCAATAGTCCTTGGGCATCAGGAGTGGTGCTTGTCAAGAAGAAGGACGGGACATATCGATTTTGTGTTGACTATAGACGACTTAATAAGGTAACCGTTAAGGATGCATATCCGCTCCCAAGGATCGACGATTCTCTGGAACAACTCTCAGGGAATGCTTGGTTTTCCACGCTTGATTTGTGTACTGGTTATTGGCAGGTAGAGTTAGACCCAGCAGATCGTTACAAGACAGCCTTTGCAACCAGGAAAGGTTTGTTTCAGTTTAAAACAATGCCATTTGGATTATGTTGTGCACCCAGCACGTTTGAGCGGCTAATGGAGACAGTGCTTGCTGGACTACAATGGGATATTTGCTTGATATATTTAGATGATATCATAGTTATGGGAAAAACATTCAGCGGCATGATTCAGAACCTGGAAAAAGTGTTTGGACGCCTTCAAAAGGCTGGTCTGAAATTGAAGGCCAAAAAGTGTTGCTTGTGTGTAAAAGAAGTTCTTTTCCTAGGACATGTCATTTCTGAAACTGGGATTGCCACGGACCCTTCAAAAATAGAGGCTATCAAGAGTTGGCCAACGCCATTAAATGTTTCTGAATTAAGATCCTTTCTAGGGTTATGTGGCTATTATCGGAGATACATAAAGGATTTTTCAGCTGTGGCTAAATGTCTTCACAGATTAACTGAGAAAGGTAGGGATTTTGTTTGGAAACAAGAATGCGAAGATGCGTTTAAATTCCTTAAGATTAAATTGACCAGTGCACCTATTCTAGGGCATCCCGATTTTTCACGTCCATTTATACTTGATACTGACGCCAGTAACCAAGCTATCGGTTCTGTACTTTCTCAAGTTGGTGAAGATGGAAAAGAAGTCGTCATTGGCTATGCAAGTAGAACATTGAATAAAGCCGAAGGACACTATTGTGTGACAAGAAAAGAACTTTTGGCTGTGGTTTATTTTGTGAAACACTTTAAACATTATCTTTATGGGAAAAAGTTTACTGTCCGTACTGACCATGGTTCCCTTCGCTGGCTCATGCAGTTCAAGAATCCAGAGGGTCAAATTGCTCGGTGGCTTGAGGTTTTGAGTGAGTTTGATTTTGAAATTGTCCATCGACCCGGCCAAAGACATAATAATGCTGATGCTTTAAGTCGGATACCATGTAAACAATGTGGATACAACACTAATTGGGAAAAGAAATTGCAAAACGAAAAGGGCATCGTCCGAGCAGTCAATGATAATTTCTCTAATGAGCTTTCGCAAGTCGAACAACTTACTTTGAAAGAATTGCAAGAAAACGATAAAGACATTCAATTTATTAAAGAGTCTTTTCTGAATAAGAAGAGACCCCAATTCTTAGAGATATCGGGAAGGAGTTTGTCTGTTAGATGTTTGTGGTCTCAATGGGATATTCTCGAAGTTATTGAAGGTATACTTTACCGACGATTTGAAACCTCTGAAAAATCGAAAAATCGGTTACAAGCGATAGTGCCATATAATGAGAGGAGAAATGTACTCTTTCAGTGCCATGATAATAAAACTTCTGCACATTTGGGAGTTCGAAAGACAATTGAGAGAATTCGTCAGAAGTATTACTGGCCTGGATTACAAGCTGATGTTCGTAGATACATTGTAGGATGCGAGTTCTGTAACCGAAGGAAAAATCCTTGCCGAACCAATAGAGCTCCCATGCAATTGGTTCAAAGTGGTCATCCAATGGAACGGATTGCTGCTGATATTTTGGGAGAACTTCCAGAAACGGATAACGGCAACCGGTATATTCTGGTAGTCTCAGACTATTTTTCTAAGTGGACTGAAAGTTTCGCCATGCCGAACATGGAAGCCGTAACCGTGGCAAATCTAATTGTTGAACAGGTAGTGGCACGGTTTGGCGTCCCATCATACCTACACTCAGATCAAGGACGACAATTTGAGAGCAATTTATTCAGTGAAATGTGTCGTTTGTTAAATATCAAGAAAACAAGAACAACATCTTATCATCCTCAGTCGGACGGACAAGTTGAGCGCTTCAATAAAACATTGGAGACCATGCTTAGTGCATATGTGAACGACCATCACAAAGATTGGGACAAACACCTTCCGTATGTGATGATGGCGTATAGAAGTGCAGAACACGAGACCACTGGTTTTACTCCAAACTATCTCATGTTGGGTAGGGAAGTTTCTACGCCAATTGACTTGATGTATGAGATTCCTGTTGATGTACAGAGTTTTCTAAGTAATCAATGGGCGTTGGAGTTGAAAGAACGTATGGAAGAAGCCCATGAGAAAGTAAGACAAAATACCAAATCTTCCATGTTAAGGCAGAAGAGGTATCATGATTTGAAACTGTCATGGCAGGATTTTCGGAAAGATGACGAAGCCTATGTTTATTTTCCGGTAAAGAAGGTTGGACTGTCATCGAAATTAACCTCTTATTGGAGAGGTCCATTTAAGGTACTCGAGAAGTGTACCGATGTGACATATAAAGTTAATTGTGGTCAAAGAGGGAAAACTCAGATCATTCATGTAGACCGTATGCGAAAACGGGATCCTCAAATACTTGAGGGAGAGAGTGTGGAACAATTAGAACCACCCGAAACTCTAAGTGATACAAATGAGAAAATTGTAGAAAGAGAGCCTGAGGTATTAGAGGATGCTGAGAGTGTCCCTGTTGAGGGTGGTGAACAGCACACTATAGAGTATGTACCACTGGAAAAAATAGGAACAAGTTCAAATTTTTCAAACTGGAGTGGAAGAAGGAGACTACCACCCGTTTGGATGAAAGATTACAGTGATTAGATATTTATGTTTTAACTTGTAAATAGCTATGTGATTTTGCCTCGTTAATTGTTATATTATTTTTATTTGTGCCAATTTAGTATCAGTGTTTTTCTTTATCATTGCAGTTCAAGATGCCAAAGACAAAAGTGACGCCCAGAAAGGGGAATATTCCTATCTCAATGGAAGTTGACGCTAGTGAGCGGATGCTTTGTCCTTTCTGCCCTTCTACCTTTAGGACCAAGGAACAAAGAAACAAGCATATAATTGAATGCACAGATTCAAGATTATTTTGTGACTTGTGCTCGTATAACACCACCAAACGGGTATATCTTAATAAGCATATCAAGAACATTCATTGCTCAGCTGAATCCGGAAAGGAAGGTACGGAAATCGAGAATAACGATAAGGCTGACAATAATAATAACAATGTGACTCAATCTTCAGAAGAAAAGAGAATTGACAAAGACCACAACAAGATAGATCAGAAGGACCCCGAGAAGGTTGATAATAATAGTGAGTCTTCAAGCTCGGAAGAAGATAACGGCAAAGAAGAAGTGGACAATTCAAAAAGTCTATTTGAGGACATTTCAAGTGATGAAGATATTGTTGAGATTAGTGTTGACAAAGTTAGGGATCCAGACACTCCGGAGACGGCTAATATGGCTGATAAGCCAACAACTTCAACTGTAGAGATTGGACGAATAATAAGAAAGGTTACGAGACCAACTCCGGTGCACACGCCAAGAGGAAAAGTACAGGATCTTAGGCAGAAATTGGCAAAGACTTTGGCCCCTCAATTAGTGAATACACCTAAGATTCACACTATAAGGGGAATGGAAACGGTTGGTGCAAAGGAGCAGTCTGCAAAGGAACCAAGACTAGTGACCAAGTACATCAAAATAATAACTGATTATGAAGAAAATGGCAAAAAGATCAGAATCATTGAGAAGAAAGTGCCAGCTGATTCAATATAGACAGTTTACAGTGTACTGACATTCATTTTGTTTCGTTAAATAAAGTCAACAAGAGTTTGATTGTATAGATAATGTACTCTTTGTGTTTTATTGTGTTGTCCAGCCCTTTTATGTTCTGGAGTCCGTCGGATGGGGACGTTAAATCCGAGGCCCCATGTACAGGAAAATGTCACGCCCTGTGCATGTAAAAGACCCCTCCTGCAGATTTCGTTAAGAGTAGGCTCCTTGGGGCCGCTGCAGAGGCAAAATTTGTTAGGGACCTTTTACATTTATTCTTTAGCAGTGACGCTCAAAATTACAGACGTTAATAGGAAAGAGGTTAATGTTAGAAACAGGGATATTTTGAAGTAGAAAGTTTTAAAAAAGTTTTATTCGGACAAAAAGAGAAATCCTGTGAATAGTGTTTGTGCATAAGAAGAAAGTTCAGTATGTTTGATATGGCTGACTGGAATTTGGACATATATGTAGACTTTGTATCTACGGGTTGTGCCTTGTGATGTCATCAGTTTAGACCTGATGGACAAAAGGGTAGCCTGACATTATTGTCGGATGCAATGGTGCCTGACGTTGTGGTCAGAAGATATATATATAGTTGAAGATCTATATGGTCAGAATCTAACCAAAGTTTTTTTTGGTATTGTGAAGTGGCAAAGCGGGAAAAGGCTTTGTCTTGATGTATATATGTCCAATGGAAATAGTGCCTGCACTAGGGTAGCGTTTGGGTATGAAAAATGACCACTTTGATAGATGATTTCTAAGCATGTCAGATGTATTCAAGGAGTCATGCGAGGACGCATGGTTTTTGAGGCGTGGGTAATGTAACGAAAATACCTGTTTTGTTATGGTATATAATATTCAGGGGATTGAAAAGGGTTAAAGCATGTCAAGCTGTTCATTTGTTACATTTAGTTCCACCTAAAAAAGGAGCACACTTTGTTAAGTACCGAAACACCCCTTTTATTGATTATAGACTTGTTAACAGTCATGTGATAAGTATACCTTCTTGACAACCCTTAAATTGGGACGTGGACTCGTCCATTTAGGTAGTATATAAGACCGCAGAGAGAGCAGTTCAGTGTCAGTGTATAGACCATTCTTAACGGATATATTTATATATAGTGAATAGTGAGTATAATTTGTTCTTTGGATTAAAATAGTGAATTCCAAGTGAAGTGTGGATTATTAGTAATAGTTCTAAGATTCGGAATTCTAATAATATATCCAGGGAATAAATAAGTGATAGCTATTTGACAGTGAAAATATAAAGTGTTCAATTTGCTACTTTATTTGGTATAGTTGGGTTAATTGATTTGAATAGTGTATAGTATAAATAATTCATTTGGCAAAGTTGGAGTATTCTGTTTTTGTTGTATTAAAGTGATTATAGGCTATTGTGTTTCATTTTGCTACCTAGTGATCTATTTGACAGATAGTGCAAATTGATAGTGCCGTTGACTTGTTTTGTTCCATTGTGCTGTGCAGATCGACAGTGCCGTTTGACTTGTTTTCCTTTCATTGTGCTGTATAAAGATATATTTGAAAAGTGTGTTTGTTATCTAAATTCTACCTGGCTGTGGTATAAATCAACCGTTTTATAGTGCGCTTGCAAGTGTTTCTTGTGTCATAGTTATATATATGTGTTTTGGTTATCATTGTTTAATAGTGGAGTGACTTGCAAATAACGATTCTGATTGATATTTCGGGATATACTTTGGAAACTAGAATTTGTCTATTTCGGTACGAAACCATTTGATCGCTCGGGGCTTACACGTTACACAAGTAGGAGGTGCAGAATGGCTATACGATTAAAAACATGAGAGTTTCATTAAATTAAAATAAGTGGTTTAGGGGGAGTTGCAGATACAAAATACCTCCCCCCCCCCCCCATTATAAGGCAATGGAAATGTCACACGTTTTAGAAAAAGAAACCCGAAAAATAATTTGGACCAAAAACCAAATAAGAGGTTCAGAATGGCCAGATGGACAGAGGCAATCGCTATATCCCCAAACTTTCTTCGAAACTAGGTTCGAGTGTGGCAGCCATCTTGGTTAACAGTCAGGGTCATTTCACGCAATTCTGAAAAAGGACCTAAGGATGGTGCCTAGTTTGGTTCCATCTGGCCGTGTTACAGTTTCATAGATTTTTTCATTCCCCATTTTTCTACTTTTAGTAACAACAACTGTTTCAGAAGTAAATTTTGAAGGGGGCCTCCAAAGGACCATTCCACCAAAGTTTGGTCCCAACTGTCCCAGTGGTTTCAGTGAAGATCTTTAATCGAAAGTTTATGGAGGATGCACAGAGATGGCAATAGCTCACATAGCCCTATAGGTCAGGTGAGCTGAAATGTTGTTTTTTGGACCCAAAAAGTCTGACCAAAGAAAGACAACTCAAACTTTTTTATTTGGCCTATATCAGCTAGATCTAAATTATATGATTTAACTGTCAAGTTTTTTTGGCGTCAACTACTTGATTCTGAGGGGGGCTCAAGTTTCTGGAAATAATCTGCCCCAGCCCAAGTCAAAGAGGACAGCAGTTCTTAAGCAGTTTATTAGCATTCACAGTTCTTACTTGACAGCTGTTCTTTAGCAGTTCATTAGCATTCACAGTTGCCTAATTCAAGGCAATGGTTAATTTGCATATAGGCATTCCAATAGCATTCCTTAGCAGTTTCTCAGCAGTTTATTTAGCCTTCACAGTTATTTAGCTGTTATTTTTAACGAAAAATTTAAATGAGATACCCCAAAACTGCTATCTTCTCTGAATATTCATGAGAACAGCTATAATAACAGCTGTCAATGATGAATATTCATACAAACTGCTAAGTTGTACATCCTAATATGGTTTTCAAAACTGCTAATAACTGCTATGGAATGCTATTGGATCTGTCAAAAGTTTGAATGCAAAGGTACATGAATATACAGATCAGTACAAGTTATGCATGTAGAAATAATTTACTGTATGTAGGGGGTTGTAAACATGTTTTGTGAGTACTCAACCTGGCCTTAGAACCCTTATTAATTATGTTTGTGGCCTAATAATAGGAACAATAAAGAATGCATTTTAAAAATCAGTGCTTATAAAAAGCAACTAATTCAAAAAGAGGGGTTAATGGAGACTGTATTAATTATCTTGACAAAGTGATTTTCAGATTAAAAGTTATTCCTTTTTAATTATTATTCAATTGTTAAGTGTACTACTAGTTTCTCAATATATATATTTTTTCTGTGGACCAAAAGACAACAGTTATCTTCTCTTTCGCTTTTGGATTAAAAAAAAAATTTTCTTATGTTTTGACTTTCTGATACAAAATAAGGTTACATAGATTTAAACTTCCTTAAATGGATTGTTAGGTCAATATTAAACAATTGTTAATAAAATTGGGAATGGAAATGGGGAATGTGTCAAAGAGACAACAACCCGACCAAAGAGCAGAAAACAGCCCAAGGCCACCAATGGGTCTTCAACACAGCGAGAAAATCCCGCACCCGGAGGCGGGCTTCAGCTGGTCCCTAAACAAAAATGTGTACTAGTTCAGTGAAAATGGACGTCACACTAAACTCCGAAACATAGAGCTAAAATTAAAACAAACATACAAGACTAACAAAGGCCAGAGGCTCCTGACTTGGGACAGGCACTAAAATGCGGCGGGGTTAAACATGTTTTGTGAGATCTCAACCCTCCCCCTATACCTCTAGCCAAGTCAACATAAAACAATCCGCTATTTGCAGCCTAGGTTTCCCTAATATTCCCTCCCCCCCCTTTTCAACTCTTGAATATGATTTTTTGGGGTTTTTTTTACAAAATTATATCAAAATATTCATCTTTTTATTTTTAAATAACTTCTTGCACTGCAAGTCTATGCTAGAATTTCATTATAATTCTGTAAACATATTCTAGGTGAATAAACAACTATCCCCCTTTTTTATGGCTGTCTGGTATGATTTCTGTTTTCCCCTCCAAAATTATGTCAGAAAATACACATGCATCAACTGTAACTGCAACATACTGTACTGCAGGTGTGTGAAAGTATTCCATTTAGCCTAAATCAAACTTTATAATTGACATGAATACAGTTTTTCACCAGGAAATATTTATACACATCTTGGAGCCAAAATGCACATTTGAAAATGATCAAATAATCTTCAAATAAAGGTTTACTTTCAAGCTGAAAACACAGCCAGATCCAAGCATTTTTATAACAAAGATTAAAACCAAAACTTCTATCAAACTGATGTCAATAACAGTTTCAAGGTATCCAAACTGCTAAGGGTGAATGCTAAGAAATGATGAAACAAGGCAGTTTTTCAAACTGCTATTAAATGGACTGCTAAGAACAGCTAACAAACTACTAAAAATATGAAGAACTGGTAAATAACAGCTAAAAAACAGTTAATAATAGCAGTTCAATTTGACTTGGGAGGTGATGGTAAAAATTGATAACCTGGCCATATATAAAGGATAAAAATATCATTTCCTGATCTCAAATGCAAAAACCTATTTTTACTTTTCTGCCTCAGCAGGGAACATAAAAAGCATTTTCAGACTGAAAATACATACTCTGGCCATCCAATTCAACACTGATAATCATTTAAGTAATGATAACATACAAAAAAAAAAAAAACAACTTACTGGATAACAGCCATCTTTCAGTACACTTTGAAATCACTTTGTAACACTTTGGGGAGCTAAAAAACAAAACAGTTACAAAAACAGCTTGTCGCAAAAAGAAAATTATATAAATTAGATTTTATTTTACATGAAACCGGTTTTAATTATGATGAGCTTCGATGTTACTGAAAATAACACTATGACCTTGTGACTTACTGATATGTTTTTTTATTGACACATTATTCACATATATACACTTTCTTTCACAAAAGATACAATTTTCAAAATTGATCTTTTTTATATATGTGTGCTAAAAATCAACATAATCCATTTTCTTACATCTACTCTGAAGGTCAATAACGATTTTTAAGCTGTTTCCTATCTCTCTTTTTAAGTATTTAATTTGCTTTACGTCTTCGGCTGTGAGCCGACATGCTTACTTGAATTTGTTGCCTTATTTCAAGTCCATGATGTACACTTGTCTTGTTTTATTTACTTATTTTCCATGTGTAATAGTGAAATTTTTATTGAAAGTCGCATATGAAATCCTTTTTCATAAATTACAATTTTAAGGTTTTTTTCAGTTTTCTGCAAGGATTTGACACTGCAGATGTTGTCTACCAGTACGCAGCATTTAATGATGTTGACTATCGGTATCCAGCATTTAATGACATTATCCCTGTTTTTCTTTATATTTTTGTTTAATAGCAAGTTTTAAGTATTTTCTAACATTACCATGAAATCTTCAGAGGCTTGTTACCATGAAATCCTGGTAGGCTGATGTTTGTTACCCTGAGATCTTACAAGGATAATTGTTACCATAAAACCATCTTGGGAGTAATGCTACCATGACAACCTGTTGGTAGTCTGAAAGTCATCTCCAAGCAGCCAGCCTGTAAATCTGACTTATGAATCGACAAACACATTAAATAATAAATCTACAAATTAATAGTTACTGTATTTAAATTCCTTCATTTTGATTAAAACTATACTGCTACTTCAAGAATGTATTTAACAATTTATGACCTGTCAATAATTCTCCTGGCAAAGCATTTGTTTTTGTAGTGACTAACAGTTTATAATTCCTGGGAAGAGAAAAAATAACTTTTCTACAAATCTTATGTTTCTCATAAACTATTGGGCAGCCTAAATTTACATTGCCACGATTACAAATGCACAAATAACAATTTATAAGCATCTGAAATCAAGACAACAACAAACCAAGACATATGGGACATGTCTGCCTGCTTGCTCATCTGCCACCCACTGAAACATCAAATCATCAACAACATCCTAGGCTGTAGCTTTGTGTTATTGTTGAAGTTCTTGTTGATTCTCAGGGTCTTGTGGGCTCGATTTACGCGATTTTCATAAATATTATCGGAGAAGAAGAAAAATACGACCATCCACAACGCTTACCAAAAATAATCTGCGAAGCGGGAAGGTTGGGTTCACTCGAAATCTACTCACTGAGGTCAACCGCCAGCGGGTTAAATATACAAAAAATAAGTACATTGAGTCAAGGACGTATGTAAGTTATACGTCCTTGATTGAGTTGATTTTTTTAATATAAAAATATACATATAATTTGATAGGTTTGATCGATATACCTTAAAGGTGGATATTAATAGTTAGTTAAAACATTCATCCTATTAAACATGGAAAGGCAATCTCGAACAATTCATTTAGATTTTTTTTATCTGTTTTATTTGACGTTCAATTATCAAAGGAATTCTAAAGTGCAAAAGGTTGAATTGTATATACAACTCACTTCAAATCATTCAAGAATATCGGATATATTTTAAAAGTTATGATTTTTTTTCTTTGATAAAAAAATAATTAAGATCAAAACTTAACATGATCAAGAATCAAGAGAACATATGCGAGGAAGCACTTCAGTCTACATGAGATGCTGGGGACCGACAGATTATCCGTCGGTAGGAGGATTTGTTTTGGATGGGTTATTTATTTTTGTGGAAAATAAAGACAGATTATTTATTTTCTGCACCGTTGAAGCATGATTTTTCATTTTCAGTAAAACCAGGGACTGATTACATACAAAAAAAAACAATTATTTATTTTCACAATTACATGTATAATATTTGAAAATACACAATTTTTAAATTCATGTTTTTATTCTTAAATAAATAACATAGTCGAGGTTGTATCTGTTCGGAATTTTGGCTTTCCACCTTGCAGTCTCACTCCATGTCCAGCACTGTGGTATTCTTTAAGACCATCATAAAGATCATGCCATTTGTTGTTGTGTTTGATGCTAGCACAAAAATGGCCACCATTGCCATAAATCTGTGCACCAAGTTCATATAATATGTACCATTTAATCGAAATTAATCATCATCCTCTGGAAGTGAATCTTCTGAATTCAAAACTGCATACGTACAAAAAGCAATATAGGTTAAAATGGGAAAAGGTATTAAAGTGAGGTAAATGTTCATGAGACAATATACCTCAAGTGAAATGAAACCCATTTTCAGACATTTCAAAAACATTAATATATCCTTGTTGTTAATAAAAAATCCAGTAATATAGCAATTATGTCTGAGCTTGGCAGAATCCGTGTATATTTTACTATTATTTTGTCAATGTTGAAATATTTTCTGTCAATGTTGAAATATTTTCTGTCAATGTTGAAATATTTTCATAGACTAGAAAATTTACTGTATTTGTTAAGAGGTTAGTCAAATATTGAAGTTATTGAAGCCCCCTCCATCTTTTTTGTCAAATATTTATCAATCAGAGCAGAGATGCTACTTTGCAGCTATCTTGTTGAATATATGCTATACAATCACATATTGCATGATTTTTTTCCATTTCTATGACATTTTTACACTTGCATAGCAAATTTAAGCTTCTTATGCTGAGAATTTGATTAGATATTGAGCTACAAAATGAACAAATTTTTAACAGCTCTATTTTGTTTCATAATATCTACCTATCAGAGCAGAGCTGCTAGTTTGCAGGTATAGGCTACATGCACATTGCATAAAAATGCATTACAGTTATTTTTTTCCTTTCATTACATATATCTAGACTTGCAGAGAAAAAATGAGCTTCCTATTTTGGACAATGAATGAGATATTGAGCCTTTCTTTGCTTAAATTCATTTTCATTTTTTTTCATTCTCAAAATAACTGTGAACCGGGCAATGCAGTTAATTTGCAGCTCAAAAGTCAATATCGGAATAGTAAACAAATATTACTTTGAAGGTCTTCTGTTCCTTACATGTTTTTGAGCATGCTGAGCAAAATTAAGCCTCCTATCTGGCAGAAAAGCATACATATTTTGTTTTATTTGTCTTATACTTCTGTCTCAGTTGTCAGGAGCAACCTATGAAATCCCGTCGGCCAATTGAAGAATGTTTTTGTGTAGTGTAGTATGATGTAGATGATGTACGAATTTATGTGTAAAAGACTGAAACAATTACCTATGTGGCGGGCTAACTAACAGACCATGTTTATACAATCAATCATAACACCTGTAATTAACAAATGTCATGTGGCCGGGTGAACCTCGGAAGGTAAGGTGCTATTGATAATTGAATATACAGGTGCCCAGCTGAGAAAAAGATTTTTATTTGGATAGAAATGCGGTTTTAAAGATGTGATTATGCAATAAAAGTTTTATGACAACCAGACTTTATAATTTTACTAAAGTATGTCATTTAAGTTGTTTTTTTCAGTAGAGAAATAGTTAGACAAATAAATATATTTATTATATTCTGTATATTCCCCTAGCAATAGTTCCAAATCAAGATCAGTGTCCCAAGATAAAAAGTCTGACATGTTAATAGAGTTCAAATCAAAAAGTAAATAGCAGATTTTGCAACTCGTTCTTTTTATGACATATTCGTGTATATTTCTCAAGATTAATTTTCTCAAATCAGCTTTGGTCATTTTGAAAGTAGACAATGACTCTTTTGGTGTAGCTTGGGTCATAGCCTTTCTAAATTGAATAGTAGAAAGGAAACTACAAAAGCTCATTAAATAACAACTTACAACTTACAATCTGTCAAAAAGTAGAAAGGAAACCGCACAAGCTCATCAAATGAACAACATACAATCAGGACTAATTTATTTTTTATTATAATTAATTATAAATAATCACAGTGTGGTAGAGCTATATTTTATTTATTTTGTAGATATTTCCCAGATTGTGATTTTATTCTGATTTTCTTGAATTAATTTGATATGTATTTGTTTAATTCTATTTTTTTTCAGTAGAATTCATTTTTATAAATGAATTATGCCAGTTTCCAAGATTTGTTTTGTCAATAAATCAGTTCTACTAAACTATTACAGTTATTTTGTCGTCTGCTAGTTCATTCAGGAGTAAATATTTTCTTAAGGTTTTTCCTGGTTTCTATTGGTCAAATATCTTTTTGGCGGGAATCTTTTATTAGAATATCCAATTTGAGGCAATTCTTGGTTAGCTTTGAGAAAGAAGGAAGCCATTTTTTTCCCTTGTTTATATTGTCAACATTTTTGTGTTTGAAGACTTTGATAATTCTTTGGAGTTGGACAATTTCTATTTCAAAGGTCAGTTTCTTTAGTTTCTAATATCACTAGTTAATATATTCCCTAAATCCAGATTTTAAAACAGAGTAAAAGTTGATTGTTTGAGAGAGGTATGAAATTTAAAGAGAGTGTTCTGAAACAGTGTGTGTTTGTCATGAATGAATGAAATAAACGTAAAATTAAACAGATTAAATACCTAATTAAATAGTTTTAAATAGATAAAAGATGAGATAAACTTTTGAATGTTGCAATTTAAGCATAAAAGTTTATAAAAGTCAATAAGTAAGTTTATCAGCTTTGTAAATGCATTTTACTAGTTTGTTTGAGCGTATGATACAGATTTTAACCCATTGATTACTGAAATTTATGTGTATTGTTGTAAAATACATATAAATGGGAGATAATCCTATTTTATATTATGAACAAGTTAGTTATGAATTTATAATAATCTTCAGGTTGATGTAAAATGATGAATCTACTGAGCTACATAGCACCAGTTGTGTATACTACAGTATCTTGACCTTTGCACCTCATGCGAGGTAGGTTTTTGTGTGAAATATATGTATTTTTATGTTTTGTATGTTTTGTATTGTACTGTGTAGAATGTACTGTCTAGTGCCGATTTTATGTATTATTAGTGCTATATATTAAGCATTGTATTTTTTTGTGTGCACTACACTAGGCCGAATATTTTTATTATTTATGTTATTATGAATTTATTTGTTAAATAGTAAAATTAACATTTTTACTATTCGAACAGACCGATAACCGTTATATTTTTGTACTTGACAATATGGTAAAAATATGATACCGTTAGAATACAGAAAATCACGTACACTTTTTAATAATCGTTTAAAATGGTTAACTATCATTTTGTTAAAATGAAATAGCATTTTTGAATAATATTTTTAAGTAAAGGAAAAGATACAAACTATTTTCCTTACACTCGAATTATTGTACTGATTTTATATTTATTGTTATATGTTGAATATTGAATTATAGTAATTTATACTTATGAAACTTTATTGTTATTACAGGGTTCTTTAGATGACTGTTTGTGAAAATTGATGCCTATTGATAATGTTCTGATATAATAAAGAATCTCAGACCCTGAGAATTTCGTCACTTGTTTATTGCACAAGGACACTGCTACATTTTTGGCGCCCAACGTATTGATCAGAGCTTTATCCTGTGGAGATTGATGATCATCGACATGAATTTGTGTTTCGAACTTTATGTCTAGACAACACGTTCCAGATATTGACCTTAGTGCACTACCGTTATTCCAGATATCAACAACTGAACAGTAACTGAAGTTCAAGTCAACAGAAATGGTAAATGTGAATGTTTTGTGTCATGTCTATGTTTAATGTCTTGTCTTTGTAAAACATTTGTGTTTATTAGACATACTTTGTGTTAAATTATACATACTTAGCTAGAAATTTACACATTGTTTGAAACAGACATGTTTACTTTTGCATAGTCTTACATTCATATAGATAGTAGTATATAGTACATTGTATTATACCGCATACATTGTAATTTTTTTTTTCTACAATGTGTTGATATTTGGTTTTGAAACTTAGACAGTATTACTTAGACCCGACCCCCCCCCACTAGGTCAAGTTAGGTCGAGGTCAGTTGAGGTCAACCGGAAGTGTACTATTTATAGCCACATTTGTTTACATTGTACTTTCACTTTCGACTTTGATTTTTTTTGTGATTTGCATACACGCATACACTTAGGTGGTACTTAAGTCTTAAGTTAATTTGACTTAAACTATTTTGCCTGTATTCGGAATTAACATTGATTGATTCAATGTAGAGTTTAACATAGCAACACATAGTTACCAAACTATCTTGACTAGGAACAAGGCACATATACAGCTGAAGCATTACAACTTGCACACACTAATATAGTTACAACATAGTTACCTGATAACTAGTACCTGATACTTAGATACATACACTAGTGAATATAGTCCCATATACTTGACATATAAACAACATAAACTTTTCCTTTTATGACATAAGGTATATTGTTTAATGTTGTCTTGTATTATGTGTATGTAGTTAACTTTGTGCATTGTCAATTGTGATTAATACAGTATATTGTATTATCTATACTTATGTTATATGTAGACTGTAATTAATACTAATGTGTTAGTAATTGACTTAAACTTAAATTGAATTAATAAATTCAAATTTAAATAAGTTTAATACATTTGAAGTAACTTAATACTTGATAAAGTCTAAATACTTCGAGTTTAAACTTAAAATATAACAATCAACCGCAGTATACGTGTGACGTGAGAGCATGATGTCCATCTAACATACCCAAACCTTAACTTATACTAGCACTCCTTAACCTACAACCTTGTACACCCCCATTACTAATACTTAATAGGCATCGTCAACTTTGCTATTTGATCTACTTTGGTTTTGATATCGAGTAAGGGGAGGTAATAAGGATAAGTGTACTTTGATTTATTGGACTTGGGTTGTTGTGTTGTTGAAAAGTTTTGGTTTATTAGTTGCCATACTTTGTCATTGCCCAACTTTACCCCATTATTGATTATACATATTTGTAGTTTGTTATTCTTTTTGAAGTAATATTGTAAACGTATAAGCTTTACAATATTTACATCCAAGTTTAGGTATTGTATGCAGCAGGTAGGTCTGTATAGTGATTGATATTTGATATTCAGGGTTGTAAAACAGTTTACCCCTGATATCCAACTTTTGATTTACATTTCAGATATATATTTTGTCAACTTTGACGTTGTATTCTGTACATTTATTTGTAAATTGAAATTGGTTTCATTGATAACAGTATATATCCAGAATTTTCATTGACTTGAATAGAATTTTACTTTTCAGTCTTCCATATTACACAATTGGCAGATAAATGATTGATTTTCAGATTCAGTCGATTTGATTTTGTAGCTTTTGTTACTTACCTTTGTATTTTGTTTGTAGCTTTAGTTACTTACCTTTGCTGACAGTTAGCTGCTTGAATCTACACACTGGTTATTCACCTTTGCAGAGTGTTGTTACTTTGATTTTGCAGCCACAGATACTTACCTTTGTAGATTAATAATAGCTAGCAGTGACAGACTATATTATTAAAACCATATTGTTTTGCAGGCTCAACTTAGTTTTGTAGATTTGAATCAATTTGTTTCAGGCTTAGTTACCCTTTGTAAAATAGTCAGTCAATTTCTGCAGACTTAGTCCACAAGTCAACTTGTCTTGTTAGATATTTAGTTTACATTTGCAGATTTAATTTATTTGTCTTTACAGACTTAGTCTATTTACTTTTACAAAATTAGTCAAATTACCTTTGTAGACTTAGTCCAATTATTTTTTTCTCAATCATAGTCATTTTCAGATTTAGCCATCTGATAGTTTAGAATTTGTGAATTTACTTTTCAGATATTGAACTTATATTTCAGACTTAGTCAACCTATATATATACTTTAGACTTAGTTATTAACACAAGTTTGTAGATAGCTTGTATACCATACTTACCTGTTTCTGAGTATAGATCCAATTTAGTTATACCTACAAGATTACAATACAATTACTACAGATATGTCTGAAGAAGATAAAGTACCCAAAGAATACCAGGCCCTACTAAAGACCTTACAGGAAGCCAACATTACACCAACAGCTGAAAATCCAGAACAACTGAAACAATGGATGTTGGAATACTTAACTAGTACTGGAGGGTTACCAGCAAAAGAAGAAAAGACCGAACCGCCTGTTAAGCAAAAAGAGTTTATACCAGTACCAAAGATGAGAGAACCACCGAAGATATCCACCTTTTCTGGACAAAACTTGAAGAATGAAACCACTTATGACCTTTGGAGATATGAAGTCTGCTGTTTACTATCAGAGAAGATCTATGAACCAGAAAACATCTCACAAGCAATTAGACGTTCACTCAAAGGAGAAGCTGGTAGAGTTGCCATGCGACTAGGACCCAAAGCATCAGTCCCAGAAATACTCAACAAACTTGACAGCGTATATGGTGATGTTGAAAAGAAAGAGGAACTCTTGGCCGAATTTTATGGAGCTAGACAACGAGATGATGAGAATGTTACCAACTGGAGTTGCAGATTAGAAGACATCATTGGAAAAGCTGTAGCCAAGGGACTTGTACACCACAAAGAAGTGAATGGTATGCTACATTCCATGCTCTGGACCGGACTTAAGCCATCACTCAAAGATATATCCGGCCATAAATATGATGCCATCGATGACTTTGATGCTCTTAGGGTAGCCTTGCGGCAGATAGAAAATGACCATCTTGAAAGACGACCATCCACTACCAAGACTCAGCCAGCTAAAGCAGCAGCTGAAGCTCAAAGTCAACAACAATCAGACATGGAAGAAGTCAAAGGTCTAATTAAACAACTGAGTACCAGAATGGACAAATGGGAACAAGATAAAGAGAAAGAAAGAACATACACTAGACAGGGCACATATAGAAACCAACCTCACAAACAGAGATGGCAGAGTAGACCACAACAGTACCAAACACCACAGACTACACCAAGTACTGACAACAAGAGAGTGGTGAAATGCTACAGATGTGGACAGATAGGCCATATCAAGAAGGGATGTAGAGTACCAGCTGAGGACATCAAGCCTTTAAACTCACAGAAGCCTATGGGGAAGGGCCACCACTAGGCTTACATGCATTAACCAATGGTCCTGAAAGAACTACAACTGTGCCACCTGGATTATTTGGAAAGCCTACCGAAAGTGAAGTTGTACTTAATGGAGAAACAATAAAGACACTATTAGATACAGGATCCACAGTATCGACTGTTAGTGAAAGCTACTACAGACAACACCTTTCCCACATACCACTGCTTAGTATCAGCAAGATCCTGGATATTGAATGCGCTGGAGGACAACAACTTCCATACCAAGGTTACATAGAAACAGAGTTGTCAATACCACACCATGATAGCTTCTTCAAGTGCATCCTACTTGTTATTCCTGACAGTAACTACAACAAAGAAATACCATTACTACTTGGAACAAATATTCTGCAATCCATCATCGACACCTACAAAGAAACATTTGGAAACAGATTCTTACAATCCAGTGATTTAACAACACCCTGGTATTTGACATTCAGATCCATCTTACTGAGAGAGAAAGAACTTGTCCGGAACCACAACAAATTAGCAATTATCAAGAATGCAGTTAGGAATCCAATAACCATTAAGCCAAATACCACCGTGCAGATACCTGGTTACACAGAAAAAGAAATACCATACAAGAGAACATCTGCCATGTTACACTCATCAGAACTTCAGCCTAATTGGAAAGACTTAGAGATTGCACCTGAACTTATAGAATACAGATACCAACAGAATGGAATACTAAACATACAGATTGCAAATTTAACCACCAGAACTATTACTATTCCACCCAAAGCTGTTCTATGTGAGATCCAACCAGTGACTATTGAAGAACAACATCATTCAACAACAACATCTACTTCAGTACTTGATCAGATAGAAATAACCAAGAGTGACTTGACAGAACAACAACTTGAAGAAGGCATCAACTTGATAACATCATATGAGGATATATTTGCAAAAGATGATGAAGACATTGGACACACCACAGTAAAACACAGAATAGATTTAATTGATGAGAAGCCATTCAAACAACGATACAGGCGAATTCCACCAGCCATGTATGATGAGGTCAAAGAACATCTTCGACATTTACTATCAGCTGGGACCATCAGACCATCACACAGTCCCTGGGCCTCAAATGTTGTCCTAGTAAGGAAGAAGAATGGTAAACTTAGGCTCTGTGTCGATTTTCGTCAGTTAAACAGATTAACAAAAAAAGATAGTTACGCACTTCCGAGGGTCGAAGAACTACTAGACTCACTGGATGGCAGCACCTTCTTCAGCACAGTCGACATGAAAAGTGGATATTACCAAATAGAGCTTTTAGAACAGCATAAAGAGAGAACCGCATTTACTGTGGGACCACTTGGATTCTATGAATATAACATAATGCCATTTGGATTGACCAATTCACCAGCAACCTACCAGAGAATGATGGAGGATTGCCTTTCTGATCTCCATTTAAAGATTTGCTGCATCTTCATAGATGACGTCATCATCTTTGGTAGAACATACGAAGAACACCTAGAAAATCTTCACCTTGTGTTTGACAGATTACGCCAAGCCAACTTGAAGCTCTCTCCGGACAAATGTTCGTTCTTCAAGAGGAAAGTCAAATACGTCGGACATGTAGTATCAGCCGATGGTGTCGAGATTGATCCAGATAAGACAGAAAAAGTGATGAATTGGCCAAAACCAACTAGCCCAGAAGATGTCAGAAGATTCTTAGGATTCGTAGGCTACTATCGCCGCTTCATTCACCAGTTCAGTCAGATAAGCAGACCACTGTGCGACTTACTGCCGAATCCTACAGCAAAGAAATCCAAGAAGAGTACACAGAAACCATGGCATTGGGGAACTGAACAGGACCAAGCCTTTGAAAAGCTGAAACACCATTTAGTATCTGCTCCAATTTTGGGTTACGCCAACAGTCAACTTCCGTTTGAGCTGCATACAGATGCCTCCGGAATAGCGTTGGGAGCCGTCCTGTATCAGGTACAGAATGGAGTCAAGAAAGTCATCAGCTACGCTAGCAGAGGACTAACGAAGTCAGAGAAGAGATACCCACCACATAAGCTGGAGTTTCTGGCTTTGAAGTGGGCTGTCTGTGACAAATTCAGGGACTACTTATACGGCACAAGATTTACAGTTTGGACTGACAACAATCCCATCACCTATGTGCTTACCTCTGCAAAGCTTGATGCCACTGGCCACAGATGGTTAGCTGCCCTTGCTGCTTTCGATTTTGAAATTCTGTACAGACCTGGCAAAAAGAACGGAGACGCAGATGCACTTAGCCGTATTCCACAGCCAAGTGAAACAGATTCCAACAACAGAGAGAGCATCTCCATAGAGTCTGTTCAAGCCATTTGCAACTCAGTTCTACCTTCAGCATTGGTCGAAAGTTTAGCAGTAAACCCAGACGCACTACCATCTGATGAAGATGAAGACACTTTAGAAGGAATGATAGATTGGGCCAAAGTTCAAGCTATGGATACCACCATTCAACCATTTTTCCACTATGTGAAAGAGGGAAAGAAACCAACAGTTGCAGAAGTAGGAACCACACCACTATTGCGACAGTTTCATCACCTCAGTCTGGAAAATGGTGTACTATACAGAGACGTGATCATCGGTGAAGACAGGAAACATCAACTGTTATTACCATCTGCACATGTCAACACAGTTTTGGAAGCACTCCACAACGACATGGGTCATCCGGGAAAGGATAGGACACTTTCACTTATCCGTGACCGCTTTTATTGGCCCGGTATGGACAACGATGTGGAGAAATGGATCAGTCACTGTGGCAGATGCATTAAGAGGAAGACGCAAACCAATCAGCGTGCACCACTGGTAAACATCACCACACAATTCCCGTTGGAACTTGTATGTTTGGACTTCCTTACCCTGGAGCAATCTAAAGGTGGACACCAGCACATCCTAGTGATAACGGATCACTTTACTAGATATGCACAGGCCATTACAACTAAGAACCAGACTGCAAGAACCACGGCACAAGCACTCTTTGACAGCTTTATAGTCCACTATGGCATACCTCAAAGGATCCACTCGGACCAGGGAGCCAACTTTGAAAGCCAGGTAATCAAAGAGTTGTGCACACTCACAGGCATGAAGAAATCCAGAACTACAAGCTACCACCCGATGGGAAACGGGATGTGCGAAAGATTCAACCGCACCTTACTTGGAATGCTTGGAACACTCAACCCACAACAGAAGGCCAACTGGAAAGCATATGTGCCAGCCATAGTACACGCATACAACTGCACTCGCCATGAGACAACAGGAGTTGCACCGTACTTCTTGATGTTCGGGAGACACCCAAGACTTCCCATTGACTTAGCTTTTGGATTACACCAAGATGCCAAGTTACCATCCAGTAAGTATGTGAAGGAACTTAGAGACCGACTTACCCATGCTTACAAGCTTGCAGCAGAAACATCCAGAAAAGCCCAGTCAAAACAGAAGGAAGACTATGATCTCAGAGTCCGAGGTGCAGCAGTCCAAAAGGGTGACAGAGTATTGGTGAAAATAGTGGCACATGATGGAAAGCACAAACTGGCTGATAAATGGGAGGATGTTCCTTATGTAGTCATGGATCAGCCAAATCCAGATATTCCTGTTTTCAGCGTAATGAGAGAAGATGGAGTAGGAAAGATGAGAATTCTCCACAGAAACCTATTACTACTAGTAGGATTCATCAGAGAACAGGATACTCAACCATCAAAGCCAAAGCCCGTACCAAGACCAAGAACAAGACAACAGAAGAAACAAGCAGCACAAGACCGGACGGTAACTTCAGACACAGATGAGTCATCCGATGAATCTGAAGATGAAGTTGTTTATGTACTGGAAAGGAGCGTTGACAGTGAAGTATCTCTCACTGAGGAACCAACAGCTGATGAAGTAGAACCAGTACATGATGTCTCTATTCCACTTGGGGACGCCCAACCCGATGACAGCCAAGGGCCGGAAATGGAGACGGCTGAAGGAAGCGCTTCCGACACTGCTGAGGTGAATGAAGTACAGGAAGATACACCTGTTGTTGAGAAAGAGACACCTCAGGTTGCTACAACACCACCAGTACCGGTCAGAAGATCAGTAAGAGAAAGACGACCACCAGCATGGATCTCCTCTGGAGAATACGAGACCAGCAAAGCTGCTATTTCTGTACCAACTCCGGAATGGAAGCAAAAGGCAGATTATATTTCTTCTTTAGCTAACACCCCTTTATTTGCAGGACTAGAGAAGGATGCTGCCCTGACCATTTTACAGATAGTAAACCACCACTAGCCGTGAATGCCAATGACGAGACGTCATTTCACAGCTGGGGGGAGTGTGTGGTAGAGCTATATTTTATTTATTTTGTAGATATTTCCCAGATTGTGATTTTATTCTGATTTTCTTGAATTAATTTGATATGTATTTGTTTAATTCTATTTTTTTTCAGTAGAATTCATTTTTATAAATGAATTATGCCAGTTTCCAAGATTTGTTTTGTCAATAAATCAGTTCTACTAAACTATTACAGTTATTTTGTCGTCTGCTAGTTCATTCAGGAGTAAATATTTTCTTAAGGTTTTTCCTGGTTTCTATTGGTCAAATATCTTTTTGGCGGGAATCTTTTATTAGAATATCCAATTTGAGGCAATTCTTGGTTAGCTTTGAGAAAGAAGGAAGCCATTTTTTTCCCTTGTTTATATTGTCAACATTTTTGTGTTTGAAGACTTTGATAATTCTTTGGAGTTGGACAATTTCTATTTCAAAGGTCAGTTTCTTTAGTTTCTAATATCACTAGTTAATATATTCCCTAAATCCAGATTTTAAAACAGAGTAAAAGTTGATTGTTTGAGAGAGGTATGAAATTTAAAGAGAGTGTTCTGAAACAGTGTGTGTTTGTCATGAATGAATGAAATAAACGTAAAATTAAACAGATTAAATACCTAATTAAATAGTTTTAAATAGATAAAAGATGAGATAAACTTTTGAATGTTGCAATTTAAGCATAAAAGTTTATAAAAGTCAATAAGTAAGTTTATCAGCTTTGTAAATGCATTTTACTAGTTTGTTTGAGCGTATGATACAGATTTTAACCCATTGATTACTGAAATTTATGTGTATTGTTGTAAAATACATATAAATGGGAGATAATCCTATTTTATATTATGAACAAGTTAGTTATGAATTTATAATAATCTTCAGGTTGATGTAAAATGATGAATCTACTGAGCTACATAGCACCAGTTGTGTATACTACAGTATCTTGACCTTTGCACCTCATGCGAGGTAGGTTTTTGTGTGAAATATATGTATTTTTATGTTTTGTATGTTTTGTATTGTACTGTGTAGAATGTACTGTCTAGTGCCGATTTTATGTATTATTAGTGCTATATATTAAGCATTGTATTTTTTTGTGTGCACTACACTAGGCCGAATATTTTTATTATTTATGTTATTATGAATTTATTTGTTAAATAGTAAAATTAACATTTTTACTATTCGAACAGACCGATAACCGTTATATTTTTGTACTTGACAATATGGTAAAAATATGATACCGTTAGAATACAGAAAATCACGTACACTTTTTAATAATCGTTTAAAATGGTTAACTATCATTTTGTTAAAATGAAATAGCATTTTTGAATAATATTTTTAAGTAAAGGAAAAGATACAAACTATTTTCCTTACACTCGAATTATTGTACTGATTTTATATTTATTGTTATATGTTGAATATTGAATTATAGTAATTTATACTTATGAAACTTTATTGTTATTACAGGGTTCTTTAGATGACTGTTTGTGAAAATTGATGCCTATTGATAATGTTCTGATATAATAAAGAATCTCAGACCCTGAGAATTTCGTCACTTGTTTATTGCACAAGGACACTGCTACAACAGGAATTAGGAATGCATAGGTAAATGCTCAAACTAAATAAGGTTTTAATCAAATTAATCATTGTTTCTAGAAGACATTTACTATTCAATAATAAAAATGTTATAACTTTGTAATTTATACGATTTTAATGGCCCTGTAAGACATATTTGATAGATTTTTTTTTATATTTGTTTCTTTGGTTTTTGAACATCGAAAATAATAAACAAAGTTTTTTAAGTTAAAAACAAATGAGAGAATTTCTGTCATGATGATCGAGACTATAGGAGTTCTAGTTGTTTACATTATCGTAACTATCGGAAATATTTACTTGAAGCGCGCATAATTGTAGTAGTGAGTAAATACAAGTCTCACGATACGCGATATTTTAACGAGATACCGCGAGACACCAATCCTTGTTAGTTATACGTCCTTGTTCAACGTTTTGGATTATTGTTTTGGTTTTCAACAGTTTAGACCTAGGGCACGAATTAATTAAATTAATCTTTATTTGAATTTACACCCAGAAGGGTCATTAAAAATTACAAACATACATGTTTGGTAAATCAATCTTGTGCATAAAAATTGACGAGTTTCCAAAACTAAAGGCTCTGAAGAGCCTGTATTGCTCACATGGATTTAACTTTACACCTTGAGCCACATGGCCCCCGACTTCTGGATATTTATTCATATAAAAAAAAATTTGTCTTATTTCATGAGTACTTTTAATATATATTTACCATAACAAGGAATATTCTGCGTTTATTATCAATGTGCTATATACTTTCCAGTGTTTAGGTGTGGCAGCCATCTTGGTTGACAGTCTAGGTCAATGGACATGCCTGATTTTTAAAAGAGAACCATCTAAGGATCATTACTGCTAAGTCTTGATCCAACTGGCTAAGTGGTTTCAGACAAGATTTTTAAATGAATTTTCCCACAGGGTCCTATATAAAACTAAGTTCAGCTGTGGGTGCAATCTTGGTTCACAGTCAGGGTCATCAGACACATTTCTGAAAGAGGACAATCTAAGGACCATTGCTTCCATGTCTGGTTCCAATTTGACAAGTGGTATTAGACAACCACAATTTTAAATGAATTTTCCAATAGGGTCTTGTGTTAAACTAAGTTTGGATGTGGCAGCCATCTTGGTTAACAGTCTTGGTCATTAGACACAATTCTCAAAGAAGACCATTAAAACCATTGCTGCCAAGTTCAGTTCCAATTGGCTGAGCAGTTTCAGACAAGAGGATATTTAAATTAATTTTCCCATAGGGTCCAATGTTAGTGTGGCAGCCATCTAGATTAACAGTTAGGGTCATCGGACCAGAAACATATACTTCTCTGATCAGACATAATTCTGAAAAAGAACCTCCTAAGCACCATTACTGCCAAGTTTGGTTCCTATTGGCCTTGTAGTTTCATAGAAGATTTTATAAATTCATCCTCCCTTTTTTCTATTTTTAGTAACTGCAGCCATGTTGGTTGGAAGTTGGGGATGTCAGATGCAGTTTTGGAAGGGGACACACAAGGACCATTCCACCAAAGGTGTCCAATTTGCCCAGTGGTTTCAGAGGAGAAGATCTTTAAAGGAAAGTTTACACTGGACAATGTCGGACACCAAGTGATGGCAGTAGCTCACATGGCCTTTTAGAAATTCTCTCTTTTCTGATTAGATAAAAGTCTTCACTTCTTATGAGAATACATTATGACCACCACACAATTGTGCACACAAGGTAGACATATATATCATGGTGGGTGTGTACCTAAATATAGAAACAGGGATAACCAATGTTTATGTGACAACAGTTCATTTTCATTTCAAAATATGAAGTTGTTAATTTCTTGAACAAACCAGTTGAGTACAAATGTTATTGTTACTTGTTAAAATTTGTTGAAACTTCAGTTTTTCATATGCCAAAATACATATAGCAATAAAATATTTGAGGTCGTATAATAAAAACTCAAGGCAATACAGAACTATGAAAGGTACAATAAACTTTTAATCAAATTATAAAAATGAACATATTTTTATTAAGGCCAAATAAAAAAATACACGTGTTTAGGGTAACACACTGAAAAAAGTTAGGTAGGGTAGGTAGGGAAATTTTTTTTTTTTACATTAATTTTTTTAGTTAGGTTGTATTCTGGAGTCACCTTGACTTTAACAGTGCTTGTTGGAGAAAGGTTATAAAAAATTTAGGGTAGGCACTAAAAATTAGGTAGGGTCGTGTTACCCTAAACACAACTAAATTATTTTTAGGCCTAATCATATAAATTACACAATACTATTACATGTATTGACTCTATTGACATTCTCTTTTTAATTAAATCCAAATACCTGCTACCAGAAGCTGTTTGGAGACTGTACAACTCACCTGGTACTTGTTTTATCTACAAATATTGACCTTTTACAATAATCAATACTCAGAAATGTAACTATTTAAGTTCAGGTAAAATTCCCACATTTTAAAACAAGAGTTGGCAGCTGCAGCTGTTTGATATATATTGAAAGGACAACCCAAATACAGTTCTAGAGCAGTTTGGTTCCAACTGTCCTTGTAGTTTAATTGGAAAGTAAATTTTTTCTGGGTTCGGAAATATTGGACATAGCTGGATAAAGACCTGCAGCAAACTTTGACCTGAGGGGTACAAAAGAAGTGCATAAATAAAAAAAAATATTGTTGAGCCATGTGATTGAACATGCTATGACAAAACAGTGTGTGACAACTGAACAACCGATGGTCCATTAAAGCTGTATTTACATGTAACTAACAAATTTTCCATAAAAAAATAAAAAATATTAAATAAACAAGAGGCTCCCAAGAGCCTGAATCGCTCACCTGTTATTTTTGTGTAGATATTGCATCAATGATTATTTTTGCTATTTATTGTATACCTTAATATTGACTTGTACAGCTAAGATATAGAATCTTGAACCCAAATATATATGGTTGCTAGGGAATTTTTTATCAGTTGCTATGGACTTTTTCATTGACCTTGAACCTTGAGCTTGCATATTGACTTGTACAGTTATATTATATATATATGGTTGCTAAGAACTTTTTAATGGGTTGCCATGGACTTTTTCAATGACCTTGACTCTACCTTTCTTCTTGACTTGTACTGGTAAAATATAGGGTCCTAAACCCAAATATATACTGAACCGCAAAAGAAACGTCGCTTTTTCAAAATGTTAGCAAAATTCAAAATAAATATTAATTAATGATTTTTATATAATCAGTATTACTATTACATCACCAGGTAAGATTAAATTACCTGTGAATTAAATTTTCGGTTGAATAATTTTCAGTTGATATCATAGAGCGACCGTACCTAAAACCGCTCGTGGGACACACTTGGCGGTAATTTTTCTTAAATCTTAAATGTTCGTGAAATTCATGCTCCTTTATGGGTATAAAAGGCCGGAGAAAATTAAAGAGTGTTAGTATCAGTGTTGACACAGAAGCTATGCCACGTCTGACTCCACAACAGAGAGAACAGGCCATTGGTCGATTGGATGCTGGGCAATCTGCCAGAGTTATTGCCAACGACTTCAACTGTGCTGTTCGAACAATTGAACGTCTACGGACACGGTACAATGCAACAAACAGCACAAATGACCGTCCACGGAGTGGTAGACCCCAAGTCACTACCCCTAGACAGAATAGAGGCATTGTTCGTCACCATTTGATGAATCGGTTCACCCCAGCTGCCGAAACTGCCAGAAACACTGTTGGAACACATGGACGACCCATAAGTGATGATACGGTTCGTCGGCGATTAGCTGCTAGAAACATGAGATGTCGCCGTCCAGCAAGAGGACCTATTCTTACTCCTCGACACCGCCAAGCTTGTCTTCAGTGGGCCACTCAGCGACAGAATTGGCGAAATCGACAATGGCGTAACATCATCTTCTCTGACGAAAGCCGTTACTGCATTTCAACAGCCGATGGCAGAACCAGAGTGTGGAGAAGACAGCTGCATTCTGGAAACAGACGCGTGGGGAGGACCTAGCATCATGGTATGGGGTGGAATCGGCCTTAACGTTAAACTTGGTCCAGTTATCTTTCAGAACCTTGGCCCAGGCAGAGGAAATGGCGTAACAGCTGCCCGTTACATCGACCAAGTCTTGACACCCCATGTTCAGCCCCATTTCGCACGTCATCAAAACAAGACTTTCCAACAGGACAATGCACGTGCGCATACCGCAAGAGCCACAAGAGACTTCCTACAGCAGAATAACATTAATGTTATGGATTGGCCGGCTTTGAGTCCAGATTTAAACCCTATTGAACATTTATGGGACGAAGTTCAAAGACGGTTGAATAATGAGCAGCCAAGTCCGACAACTGCAGCTGAACTTTCACAAGCGTTTCAGAGAGTATGGGCACGTATTCCGATGGCGTTTATTAATCGGCTCATCAACTCCATGTACCGAAGATGTGCCGCCGTAATTGGTGCCGGTGGAGGACATACACGTTATTAACGGACGTGGGAGCACAGCATTGAAAACATGTGACGTTGCGACAATTGTGACGTTTTTGTGAACATTGTAATCAAAAGACTGTAAATCATTCATTAAATTTTGTAAAAATTAATTTAAAATATATAAATGTCACTTTGAAATAAATGTATGTGAACATGTAATTTTGTGCGACGTTTCTTTTGCGGTTCAGTATATATGGTTGGTAGTAACTTTTTCATCAGTTGCTATGGAATTTTTCAATGACCTTGACCCTTGACCCTCCATTTTACATGTACATCTACAATTTAATTTAGTTACAGTTATGCTCTAAACATCTGTGACAATACATGTGTACATGTATGTAAGATCATTATTTTTACTGATAATTACTGTTTAAATGTAAATAATCTTTCAAGGGCAAAAACTCTTATAAGGGGTCAATTGATGATTTTGGTAAACATTTTTATCCCAGTCAGTTTTGCTGTAAAAGCTTGGGTTTTTGAGATATAAGCCAAAAACTCCAGTTTACCCCTATGTTCTATTTTTAGCCATGGCGGCCATATTTCTTGAAAATAAAACGACGGAGGCCAAGTGATTGCAAAAGCTCACGTCCTTTTAGAACAGGTGAGCTATTAATACCCCATAAATGTTTATTCTTGATGGAGATATGTTACTTGGCGTTAGAAAAATTTTCATCGGAAAATTCTTTTCTGGCAAAGGCATTTGTATTGGTCCAAGGTCAGTATTCCCAACTACAAATTTGAAATTTGGAAACAGATGATAAAAAGAGGTTCTGTGGTTTTGTTTGAGAAGGATTTAAAATACATGTTTTTGGGGGTTGAATATTCTATTTTCAGTATTGACAGTCACACTGTAAGACCACTGTACAAATTTCCAAAAGACCCACTCAAGAAACATTCCATTATTAGGATGAGTGCCAATAGGCAAATGATTTCTAAGTCAAACCCATTTTTGTAACTGTTAATGATTAAATGACATATGATGGATGCAAAGTGATGGAAATATCTACTACAGCCTATATGGCCCTTATGGCAGCTAAAAAACATAATAAAATATACACATCTATGTAGGCATATAATCTAAAATTAATAAGGAAATTAGAAAATCACAGAAACTGTCATACTAGCTGACATTATTTCAAATCTATATCAAAGCTACTTCCCTAATGAAGTTTTAAAATGACAGAATTATCTTAATGCTATCAAATTTATTCAATTGTTTTGAAGTCTATAGTACTCCAGTAAATCATCTACACCATCTGCATCCTCATCTGAAGCACCATCACTCATAGTTAATTTACTAAGTGATTGGTCTAATTCTTCTTCGCTTGCACTTGCTGCAGGTGAATCTTGGGAAACACTTTTAGCATTTAATTTATGTTCATTCTTATCATAATGTAGATATTCATTAATCTTAAGTTCACAGCCATCTTCAGCAAGCCTGATCACAATCCTAGAAATATTTCTTGAATCGTCAAGTCCTGAATGCTGATGTCCTTCAAATGACATTCCTAAGCTCACCAACATTTCATTTAATTTAGTTCTCTTACACTGGTAAAAGTTTGAATAAGCTTTGCGTACATTGATCCATCTTCTAGCCCATCTTGGGAATGGTATTTTGTTGTGATGACACTGCATAAACATAAAACGGCTCATGTCCCACGGTCTGAAAAATTGGAGTTTATACCAATTAACAGATATTGCCAATTTCTGAACTTCATCATGATTCAGTATATGTATGTATACATTATCAGGTTTCTTGCAGACTCAAATCATAAACCATCAGCTACAAGTCACTATATGAAGCCTTTTTTGGGTGAATGAGCTAAAAGGCTTCATATTATAACAAGTGGCTGATATTTTACAATATCTACCTGCTGAAAACCTGATAATCTGTTTATAGCATTCATAAGGGTAGATTTTCTGCTTAAAAAAAGCTTTTTAAAATTTATTTGAGTCCTATTAACTTTAGGTCAAATCTTGTGACAGCGGTGATAACTTTAGGTCATCGGCCTTATATAGTCTGATAATCCTCCATTAAGGTTTGTGAGGTGAGAACAGACCAATGTACAAAGTTTTCTACAGAACTGCTGGTTAAGATATAGGGAAATACTATAAAGATTAGAGATTCATATTATATTCTCATGATATCAAAGTTGAGTAAAACAATGAATGTCAAACAATAGGCTACAATAAATTTTATTTAACCCATTTTAATTTGAAGGTTAAGTATATTTCGTTTTGTAAAATTCATTGTTAAGGTACCGCGATCTGTGATTTTTATGGTTTTGTACACTACTTATACCTGCAATTGAAGTACAAATTTCCCATGATAAAACATGTATGTAGAAAAACCACATAGACAAACTGGTATTTGCAATTACTGATACTATTTCCCCCTAATGCTTGCATCTAATGTATAAATTTTTCCAACATTTTGTTAATGATACAATTTTTAGTACAGACATTTGAATGCTTTTGAATGTATATTTATGGACATTTAGATTCTAGCGAACAATACATTCAAAGTATTTTCTTACCCGTCGGTCGCAACTGCAAAAGTTTTATCTATTCCTAAACCACTGGATTTCATCCATGATTCCATCTTTTTTAAGACTTCAGGAAATTCTTCTGCTTGGTCTACTTTATCCTAAAATTAATAGAAAGTATATAATTATCAACACTAAAAGCCATACATTAAGGGCAAACAATGTTAAGTTAAGCAATTGTAAAATATTGTCTCATTTAAAATCAAATGAAAATTTCTCTCAGTACTGTTTTATAACACCAATTAAAATTCAATTATGTTTCACTATATTAAAATTGTTCTGATATCTTACCTGAGTAATACCTGTTAACTTAGTACAGAATTCTGACAACTGTGGATTAATTCTCGGTTTACAGTAGCTATGAAATTCACCAATCTGTAATATATTATAGGTAATTTCATACTTTACATACAAACACAACAAAATTGAATAATAGTTGATTAATACTCTAAAAAATTTATATAAGTGTAGAAAAAGATTTATGTTCTAGGCATGTCTTGAGTCATATTAGGGAAGATATTCCAGTTCACTTACCGAGTATTCTCCCATTACATGTTGTTCATTTTTAATATATAACGAATGGCTCATAGAAAAATCCCAGCCTTTACTGGATGTTCAGCTGGACATGTCAGGCTGCATTTATTGCTTTATACATGTATATATCATCAATATGCCACCATCAGTTCAGTTCTCCAGAGCTTTTACTTTCTATCACAACTTTCCATAAAGTCAACTTTGCTCAAGGAAAAATTAATAGGCCTTTTATATTTTATACAGATTGCATGTATTTCTTTAAGTGCATATTTCCCATGTGAACTGCTGTTAGAAATATTGTTAAATCAAAATGATATGTCTTTCAAAGTATATGGTGTATGTAGGCATACAGAGAGTTACTTTGAATGTAAAATCAAACAATATTCCACTTGTGTCAGTTGTGGGGTGGTTCATGTAAATATGGCATACCAAAGATGATTTTATATTTATAACAAGATGTATGAGTTATCTTCATTACTATTAATTATAAGAGCTGCCAAACTGCCCATCCATATATCGCCAATTTTTCCTGTTGCAAAATTCTGTTAATAGAATAATTATTCACTTGTGAGATGGTTAAAATGGTGAGGATATTAAACAATAAAATCTATTATCATACCTAATACGTTTTTACTATGTAAAACTTTATTCTGTAAAGTAACTGTTCAATCGCTTTTCGAGTTGGAAGAACTATTGCCCAGGGAAATAGGTTTTTAACTATTACCCCGGGCAATAGTTGTTATTCGTCACGATAATGGGCGTGTTTTTGGATAACGTCATGATAGTGGACGTGTCAATAAGATTTTAATGGTTCTGATTTTGTAATAACAGGGTTTTTTTTTGACATTTCAGAGAAATTTGCAATTTTCGGTATAATAAAACAATTATTGAACAGCTGTTTTGGAATATAGCAATTTTATTAGTCCCTCAAAATATTGACTTTTTCCCTCCACTAACACGTCGGCAAAATAGTCAATGTCCCTGGACCAATAAAATTGGTATATCCCTCAACACTGTTGAATAATTGTATATTATCATACGTTTAGCATTGATATAGGTAGTTTTGCCCATATGATACAGCCGGAAGTACACTTGCCATATCAGACCATTGGGGTAAAAGTCCATTTCAGGGCAAAAAATCCATATGATTATTATGACTTCATAATTGTTGCGCCTTAAAATCTGGATCAGATTTGTAACCTGCAGCAGTTTTTTTTTCACACCAATAGCCGTAAATAATAATAATAATAAAAAAAATAAATGAATGGTAAAGTTTTCAATGATGTAAAATCGGCAGGAATATTCCCCATCAACTGAGGTATTCTTACCCATGCCAGTTCTAATACCATACAGGTCATTCGAGAGAAAAGTGGTAAAATTTGTGGTAAAATATTTACATCAAAAAAGTTTTGGTGTATTATGTTAAAGAATCATATATAAAGTTACTGATTGTTGGTAATTGTTATAGAATTTAATGTCACTATAATATTGCAGTCATATTGCTGAAAAAAATAACATAATTGATATACATGTACTTACGACTTGTTTTTTTTCTAAGCTGACTAGAATAACTGGAAACTCAATAATTTCATGTTTATACTGATCATTATTCTCTTCACATGTAGCTTCAAAGTCAATCACTAACAGGAAATCAGCACTGGTTTTCTTTGGTGATAACTGTGCTTTAGTTAATTTTCTCTGACGATAAAAAGACTTTAGTCTTTTCCTTAAAACATCATCTACACCTCTAAAAAAGATCAGAAATGATAACAGACACTTCTATCCCTAATAGTGAGCTGAAGTTATTAGAAACAATTTTTCCCCCAAAAAGGCATTGGGGATTACAGAAAGGAGGCTTTTATAACCAGAAATTACAGTATTTTAATTTCATAACAAGTAGGTTATAATTCTGATAAAAATTACATACAATGTACCATGCATTTTATACCACACAAATTAATTGTACTTCTCAAAGACAAAGAACTCGTCTCACTCTGTTGGATTCAAAAAGTTGATAACCTCTGCAAAAGTGATTAAATTTAGAATCAAACTTAAGAGGAAGGAGATATATTCAAATGTTATTTTCCTCACTGTGTTGCAGCAATTTTACATGTAAATATAAATACAATATTAAATCTGCTACCTTGAATCAAGTTTGAGTTCCTCTAGTTTTGACTTCAGTGCATCTCTTGTCATTCTGTTTATTTCTCCATTAATTGCTGACAAAGTTTTATATACAGGATTACTGTACTGTCCTTCTTTGACACCTTTCAAACGATGAACTTTTACAGGTGATTCTGACATGTCTTCGGTGTCTAGATCTACAACTTTACTTTTGCAGTCTCCAGACATATTCTTTCTCTTTCATGTCTATAAAATTAAAATACAACAATGTATGCTTTCTTAAATAAAACTAGAGATTGTGTGTATTTACATGTATGATGGGAAATTGTTTTGAGAATTATTTTAAATAAATGAAAGTTTCATAATATATCCTGCTTATATTAACTTTTATCCCATTAAAAATAATGAATCCACAGTACTAAATTCTGTTTCTGATATAAGGAACCAAATGCTTAAATTTAATGGAGTCACCCAAACATGAAATGTAGGTCACGTGAACTTATATGTTGCATTTGGTGGTCTTTGTTCAATTAAAAAATTTGAAGATGACTATTGATTATAGTTATAAAATATCACTGATATATTATCAAACATTTTTATTAGAAAAGATTAAAATGCAAAAAATTAATCAAACTCACTCTACCATAAAATGTAGGTACAATATAATGAATCTCAACTGTAGCTGAGATGAGTTGTGCTATACATGTATAAGATGACTGTATTTTTAAAAATATCATTAATGCATTACCATATGCAGTCTTCAAGAAGTTTCCAGAGATGTAGCTGGACATTCAGTCCGAAAAATAATTAGCTGACATTTACAAACATTTGAATGACCCAGATGTTTCGATTGCGATTTTAAATTAACACAAGAGTTGACACACAAAAATGTCTCGCCTGTCGTGCATTTCTAATGAAAGTAAATGCTATCAGACATATTGCATACAGTATTCGAAAAACAGGTCAAAACACAAACTTAACTATAACCACTGAACCATGAAAATGAGGTCAAGGTCAGATGACACCTGCCAGTTGGACATGTACACCTTACAATCCTTCCATAAACCAAATATAGTAGACCTATTGCATACAGTATTTGAAAGACAGGCCAAAACACAAAAACTTAACTATAACCACTGAACCATGAAAATGAGGTCAAGGTCAGATGACACCTCCAGTTGGACATGTACACCTTACAATCCTTCCATACACCAAATATAGTTGACCTATTGCAAACAGTATTCGAAAAACAGACCAAAACACAAAAACTGAACTATAACCACTGAACCATGAAAATGAGGTCAAGGTCAGATGACACCTGCCAATTGGACATGTACACCTTACAATCCTTCCACACACCAAATATAGTAGACCTATTGCATACAGTATTCGAAAAACAGGCCAAAACACAAAAACTGAACTATAACCACTGAACCATGAAAATGAAGTCAAGGTCAGATGACACCTGTCAGTTGGACATGTACACCTTACAATCCTTCCAGACACCAAATATAGTAGACCTATTGCTTTTAGTATCTGAGATATGGACTTGACCACCAAAACTTAACGTTGTTCACTGATCCTTGAAATTGGGTCAAGGTCAATTGAAAACTGTCTGACAGGGATGAGGACCTTGTAAGGTACGCACATACCAAATATAGTTATCCTATTACTCATAATAAGAGAGAAATTAACATTACAAAAAATCTTAACTTTTTTTTCAAGTAGTCACTGAACCATGAAAATGAGGTCAAGGACAATGTACATATGACAGACGGAAACTTCGTAACATAAGGCATCTATATACAAAGTATAAAGCATCTAGGTCTTCCACCTTCTAAAATATAAAGCTTTTAAGAAGTTAGTTGGGAAATTCAAATTCCAAGCGAGAGGAGTCAACAGTAATAGTATAGTGAGGCAAATAAGTTCAAAGGGGTGTAACTCCTAGAAAAAAAATTGAATCGGAATTTCCTGTCGATATGCACATCTACGTAGTATGTCCTTATTATCTGAAAAGGTTTCATGAAATTCTGTTGTGTGGTTTGAGAGGAGTTGCAATGACAAACTGTAGCGTAGTACATTAAAGTAAATAAGTTCAAAGAGGCATAACTCCTAGAAAAAAAATTGAATCTAAATTTCCTGTCGATATGCACATCTACGTAGTATGTCCTTATTATCTGAAAAGGTTTCATGAAATTCTGTTGTGTGGTTTGAGAGGAGTTGCGATGACAAACTGTTGCAGTAGTACATTAAAGTAAATAAGTTCAAAGGGGCGTAACTCCTAGAAAAAAAATTGAATATAAATTTCCTGTCAATATGCACATCTACATAGTATGTCCTTATTATCTGAAAAGGTTTCATGAAATTCTGTTGTGTGGTTTGAGAGGAGTTGCGATGACAAACTGTAGCAGTAGTACATTAAAGTAAAGAAGTTCAAAGGGGTGTAACTCCTAGAAAAAAAATTGAATCAGAATTTCCTGTCGATATGCACATCTACATAGCATGTCCTTATTATCTGAAAAGGTTTCATGAAATTTTGTTGTGTGGTTTGAGAGGAGTTGCGATGACAAACTGTTGCAGTAGTACATTAAAGTAAATAAGTTAAAAGGGGCGTAACTCCTAGAAAAAAAATTGAATCTAAATTTCCTGTCGATATGCACATCTACATAGTATGTCCTTATTATCTGAAAAGGTTTCATGAAATTCTGTTGTGTGGTTTGAGAGGAGTTGCGATGACAAACTGTAGCAGTAGTACATTAAAGTAAAGAAGTTCAAAGGGGTGTAACTCCTAGAAAAAAAATTGAATCGGAATTTCCTGTCGATATGCACATCTACATAGTATGTCCTTATTATCTGAAAAGGTTTCATGAAATTCTGTTGTGTGGTTTGAGAGGAGTTGCGATGACAAACTGTTGCAGTAGTACATTAAAGTAAATAAGTTCAAAGGGGTGTAACTCCTAGAAAAAAAATTGAATCGCAATTTCCTGTCGATATGCACAACTACATAGTATGTCCTTATTATCTAAAAAGGTTTCGTGAAATTCTGTTGTGTGGTTTGAGAGGAGTTGCGATGACAAGAAACAGGACTGACGGACTGATGGACTGACGGACTGACGGACAGACGGGTCAAAAACATTATACCCTCCGCAACTCGTTGCGTGGGGTATAATAACATGACCTTTAGATGAAATAAAGTTTTAATGACAATTAATTTTCATTTTTCATCTGAAATGACCTTATAAAACATTGATTGTTCCACATGTGTTTGTTGATGTTAAACCGACATCACAATCTTTGCTGATTGGAAATGTAATGATAATGCTTTTAAACACCTATTAAATGTGTTAAAAAGCATGCATACTTATTTTCATAACTAATAAAATTACCTAATAAAAATTTTGATAAAATAATATTACCTTAGTCTATAAATTGAATTGTCCCAAATGAGCAGTCAAGTGTAAACACTCTCAGCATGTGGGAGTTGTTATGTGTTTGTTTACTGTTGAAACACCTGCTGTGTTTATAAGCCTAAAGTAAACTGTTCAATTATCATAGATAATTATATAAAACTGACAAATGATGTTTCTTATTCATCATTTTAAAATGTTTTCACATAATGCCAGATTTTTTTTCAAACAAGATTGAATAATTTTGGCTCCAGAAATGTTGCCAGATTGAATAAAAATTGCATTTTGCGAGATTGGCGAAGCCCAAAGTGGTCCCTGATTCCACCTGGATTACTGCGGCGATCTTAAGTCTTAAACTTCTTAAGCCGCACCGTGGTTATTAACAAATTTTGTCTAATACCCTAACTATATTGAGCTGTGCATGCGCAATGTAATATTATTTCTTCTTCCATTCTTCTTATAGACAATGGTACTTAACTTTCATCAAATTTCAAAATAACATTATAGTAAACACTATAGTTCATCTACGTAGGTTTCAATTTATTTTCATTCCAATTTTCCTCGTTAAGACGATTTTTAAATATATTAACAGATTTAGCACAAATCGTTTCTGTTGACAGGATATTCCACTGGTCAATGGTTCTTTACGAAAAATATGAAGACATTGAATTACATCTCTTCTTAATTAGTTTCCAATTATGACCTCTAATCAAGTAGGATTTGTTGACATACATAGTACAGTGACAATACAAACAAGAGGCTCACCAGAGCCTGTATCGCTCACCTGGAGTCTGGTTTTCATTGGACAATTAATCAACTATTTGACCAAGTTTGTTGCAATTGGTTCAATTGTTCAGGGAAGATCTGTTGTCTTGTCTCATAAATTCATATATTTAAAAAGGGTAAAAGATATAATGGTATGCTGCTTTATACGTTTGTAGTATTAACAAAATAAACTAGAGGCTCTCAAGAGCCTGTATCGCTCACCTGGATTTAACTTTTCACCTTGAGCAGACCTAAAAATTTAAGTGTTGCAGTCAATTTGGCTGGTTTTTCTATAGGATTCTGTGTTAAACTAATTTCAGCTGTGGCAGCCATCTTGGTTTAGTCCAGGTCAACGGATACATTTCTAAAAGAGAACCATTTAAGGACCATTTCTGCTAAGTCTTGTTCCAACTGGCTAAGCGGTTTCAGACAAGAAGATTTTTAACTGAATTTTTCTATAGGGTCCAATATTTAACAAAGTTCGGTGTGGCAGCCATCTTGGTTGACAATCCACGTGATCGGACATATTTCTGAAAGAGGATCTCCTAAGGACCAATGCTGCCAAGTCTGGCTCCAATATGTCAAGCGGTTTCAGACAAGAAGATTTTTCAATTAATTTTTCCATAGGGCCCTATGTTAAACTAAGTTCTGCTGTGGCGGCCATCTTGGTTGACAGTCTGGGTCGTCGCACAAAAATTCTGAAAGAGGCCCATCTAAGGACCCATTGCTACCAAGTCTAATTCCAATTGACTTAGTGGTTTCAGACGAGAAGATTTTTGAGTGAATTTCCCATAGGGTCCTATGTTAAACTAAGTTCTGCTGTGGCGGCCATCTTGGTTTACAGTCCACGAAATTTGACACATTTCTGAAAAAGGACCTCCTAAGGACCAATGCCGCCAAGTCCTGCTCCAATATGTCAAGTGGTTTCAGACAACACAATTTTTCAATGAATTTTCCTATAGGGCCTATGTTAAACTAAGTTCAGCTGTGGCGGCCATCTTGGTTCACAGTCCGGGTCATCAGACACACCTCTCTAAGAGGACCATCTAAGGACCATTGCTGACAAGTCTGGTTCCAATTCGTCAAGTGGTTTAAGGCAAGAATATTTTTCAATGAATTTTCCCATAGGGCCCTATGTTAAACTAAGTTCGGCTGTGGCGGCCATCTTGGTTAACAGTCCGGGTCATTGGACATATTTCTGAAAGAGAACTTCCTAAAAACCATTACTGCCAACTTTGGTTCCAACTGGCCTTGTAGTTTCATATAAGAAGGTTTTTGAAATTCACCCCCCCCCCTTTTTTTTCTATTTTTAGTAACAGCAGCCATGGAAGTCGGGGATGCCAGACATAAGTTTGGAAGGGGGCAAGCCAAGGACCATTCCACCAAAGTCTGGTCTCAATTGGCTCAGTGGTTTGAGAGGAAAAGATCTTAAAAGCAAAGTTTACGCTGAATGCCGTCTTTAAAGGGCAAAAACTCCTATTAGGGGTCAATCAACGATTTTGGTCATGTTGACTTATTTGTAGATCTTACTTTGTTGAACATTTTTGCTGTTTACAATTTGTCTTTATCTATAATAATATTCAAGATAATAACCTAAAACTGCAAAATTTCCTTAAAATTAAAAATTCAGGGGCAATAACCCAATAAAGGGTTGACCGATTCGTCTGAAAATTTCATGACAGGTAGATCTTGACCTGATGAACATTTTTACCCCATGTCAGTTTTGCTCTAATTGCTTTAGTTTTTGAGATATAAGACAAAAACTGCAGTTTACCCCTATGTTCTATTTTTAGCCATGTCGGCCATGTTGGTTGACAGGCGGGGTCATCGGACACATTTTTTAAACTAGATACCCTAATGATGCTTGTGGCCAAGTTTGGTTCAATTTGGCCCAGTAGTTTCAGAGGAGAAGATTTTTGTAAAAGTTAACAGACGACGACGACGGACGACGGACGCCAAGTGATGAGAAAAGCTCACTTGACCCTTTGGGTCAGGTGAGCTAAAAACTGAAAGGATATTTGTCCTTGTGTAACTGCACCTACCAACAGGAAGTTGATAAAATTGACCAGGAATAAGGGTGAACCTTAAATAAATCTAACAGAACCTGACCTCAAATTACACAAACCAATAACTCCTAAATAGAATTTGGGATTCCCTTCAAAATTTCAGGGTAGGTAGATCTCAACATGGCAAACATTTTTCAATTTACATTTCACTTCTATCTCAAATAGTTTTGGAGATAAATGCAAAAATGTTAAAATTTTGAAAATCTGACAAAACTAGAGGCTCTTAAGAGCCTGTATCCCTCACCTGGATTTAACTTTTCACCTTGAGCAGACCTAAAAATTTAAGTGTTGCAGTCAATTTGGCTGGTTTTTCTATAGGATTCTATGTTAACCTAATTTCAGCTGTGGCAGTCATCTTGGTTGACAGTCCAGGTCAACGGATATATTTCTAAAAGAGAACCATGTAAGGACCATTTCTGCTAAGTCTTGTTCCAACTGGCTAAGGGATTTCAGGCAAGAAGATTTTTAAATGAATTTTCCTATAGGGTCCAATATTTAACAAAGTTTGGTGTGGCAGCCATCTTGGTTGACAATCCGGGTGATTGGACACAATTCTGGAAGAGGACCTCCTAAGGACCAATGCTGCCAAGTCTGGCTCCAATATGTATAGTGGTTTCAGACAAGAAGATTTTTCAATGAATTTTTCCATAGGGCCCTAACTTAAACTAAGTTCGGGTGTGGTGGCCATCTTGGTTGACAGTCTGGGTCATTGTATAAAATTCTGAGAGAGGACCATCTAAGGACCATTGCTACCAAGTCTAATTCTAATTGGCTTAGTGGTTTCAGACGAGAAGATTTTTGAGTGAATTTCCCATAGGGTCCTACGTTAAACTAAGTTCTGCTGTGGCGGCCATCTTGGTTCACAGTCCACGAAATCAGACACATTTCTGAAAAAGGACCTCCTAAGGACCAATGCTGCAAAGTCCTGCTCCAATATGTCAACTGGTTTCAGACAAGAAGATTTTTTCCTATAGGGCCCTATGTTAAACTAAGTTCGGTTGTGGCGGCCATCTTGGTTGACAGTCCGGGTCTTTTTTCTATTTTTAGTAACAGCAGCCATGTCGGTTGGAAGTCGGGGATGCCAGACATAATTTTGGAAGGGGGCCACCCAAGGACCATTCCACCAAAGTTTGGTCTCAACTGGCCCAGTGGTTTGACAGGAAAAGATCTTTAAAGGAAAATTTACGCTGGATGCCGTCTTTAAAGGGCAAAAACTCCTATAAGGGGTCAATCAATTATTTTGGTCATGTTGACTTATTTGTAGATCTTACTTTGTTGAACATTTTTGCTGTTTACAATTTGTCTTTATCTATAAGAATATTCAAGATAACCTAAAACTGCAAAATTTTCTTAAAATTAACAATTCAGGGGCAATAACCCAACAAAGGGTTGACCGATTCATCTGAAAATTTCATGACAGGTAGATCTGATGAACATTTTTACCTCGTGTCAGTTTTGCTCTAATTGCTTTAGTTTTTGAGATATAAGACAAAAACTGCAGTTTACCACTATGTTCTATTTTTAGCCATGTCGGCCATGTTGGTTGGCAGGCAGGGTCATCGGACATATTTTTTAAACTAGATACCCTAATGATGCTTGTGGCCAAGTTTGGTTCAATTTGGCCCAGTAGTTTCAGAGAAGATTTTTGTAAAAGTTAACGGACGACGACGGACGCCAAGTGATGAGAATAGCTCACTTGACCCTTTGGGTCAGGTGCGCTAAAAAGTGTGGATAAAACCTGAATGGTACAATTGATATGAAAATAAGTACTCCTTTGTTGCAAAAAAAATTGGTACCGTTCAATTTATTTATAGGTAGGTCTACAATAGATCACAATAATTGAATAATGGATCAGCTACAAAAGTTACAACACCTGGTTAACAAATCAAAAGGGACATTTATACCCTGTTTTATTTCATTCTATTTAGTGGTTCTCTAAAACAAGACATTTGAATGTATTTCCCATAGTGTCTTATGTTAAACTAAGTCCCCTGCCGGTGGCCTTCTCTGATGATGGATCAACTACAAAGTAACAACACTTGGTCAGCACCTCATAAGTAATATTCATGCCATATTTGGTTTCATTCCATTCTGTGGTTCTCTAAAACAAGACATTTGAGTGTTTTTCCCATAGTGTCCTATGTTAAACTAAGTCCCCTGTTGACGGCCATCTTGGATGATGGATCAGCTACAAAGTAACAACACTTGGTCAGCACCACATAAGAAACATTCCTGCCATATTTGGTGTCATTCTATTCAGTGGTTCTCTAAAAGAAGACTTTTGTATGTATTTCTCATAGGGTCTTATGTTAAACTAAGTCCCCTGCTGGCGGCCATCTTGGATGATGGATCGGCTACAAAGTAACAACACTTGGTCAGCACCTCATAAAGAACATTCATGCCATTTTGGTTTGATTCCATACTGTGGTTCTCCAAAAGAAGACATTTGTATGTATTTCCCATAGGGTCCTATGTTAAACTAAGTCCCCTGATGGCGGCCATCTTGGATGATGGATAGGCACCAAAGTAACAACACTTGGTAAGCACCTTGTAAGGAACATTCATGCCATGTTTGGTTTCATTCCATTCAGTGGTTCTATAGAAGAAGACATTTGTATGTATTTCCCTTAGGGTCCTTTGTTAAACTAAGTCCCTCACTGGTGGCCATTTTGAATGATGTAACGGCTACAAAGTAACAACACTTGGTCAGCACCTTGTAAGGAACATTCATGCTATGTTTTGTTACATTCCATTCAGTGGTTCTCTAAAAGAAGTCATTTGTATGCATTTCCCATAGGGTCCAATGTTAAACTTATATAAGTCCCCTGCTGGTGGCCATCTTGGATGATGGATCGGCAACAAAGTAACAACACTTGGTCAGCACCTCATAAGGAACATTCATGCTATGTTTTGTTACATTCCATTCAGTGGTTCTCTAAAAGAAGTCATTTGTATGCATTTCCCATAGGGTCCAATGTTAAACTAAGTCCCCCGCTGGTGGCCATCTTGGATGATGGATCGGCTACAAAGTAACAACACTTGGTCAGCACCTCATAAGGAACATTCATGCCAGATTTAGTTTCATTCCATTCAGTGTTTCTTTAATAGAAGTCATTTGTATGCATTTCCCATAGGGTCCTATGTTAAACTAAGTTCCCCGCTGGCGGCCATCTTGGATGATGGATCAGCTACAAAGTAACAACACTTGGTCAGCACCTCATAAGGAATATTCATGCCATGTTTGGTTTCATTCCATTCAGTGGGTCACTAAAAGAAGTCATTTGTATGGATTTCCCATAGGGTCCTATGTTAAACTAAGTCCCCTGATGGCGGCCATCTTTGATGATGGATAGGCACCAAAGTAACAACACTTGGTAAGCACCTTGTAAGGAACATTCATGCCATGTTTGGTTTCATTCCATTCAGTGGTTCTATAGAAGAAGACATTTGTATGTATTTCCCTTAGGGTCCTTTGTTAAACTAAGTCCCTCACTGGTGGCCATTTTGAATGATGTAACGGCTACAAAGTAACAACACTTGGTCAGCACCTTGTAAGGAACATTCATGCTATGTTTTGTTACATTCCATTCAGTGGTTCTCTAAAAGAAGTCATTTGTATGCATTTCCCATAGGGTCCAATGTTAAACTTATATAAGTCCCCCGCTGGTGGCCATCTTGGATGATGGATCGGCAACAAAGTAACAACACTTGGTCAGCACCTCATAAGGAACATTCATGCTATGTTTTGTTACATTCCATTCAGTGGTTCTCTAAAAGAAGTCATTTGTATGCATTTCCCATAGGGTCCTATGTTAAACTAAGTTCCCCGCTGGCGGCCATCTTGGATGATGGATCAGCTACAAAGTAACAACACTTGGTCAGCACCTCATAAGGAATATTCATGCCATGTTTGGTTTCATTCCATTCAGTGGGTCACTAAAAGAAGTCATTTGTATGGATTTCCCATAGGGTTCTATGTTAAACTAAGTCCCCTGCTGGTGGCCATCTTGGATTATGGATCGGCTACAAAGTAACAACACTTGGTCAGCACCTTATAAGGGTTCATTCATGCCAGATTTAGTTTCATTCCATTCAGTGATTCTCTAAAAGAAGTCATTTGTATGCATTTCCCATAGGGTCCTATGTTAAACTAAGTTCCCCGCTGGCGATGATGGATGACGGCTACAAAGTAACAACACTTGGTCATCACCTCATAAGGAACATTCATGCCATGTTTGGTTTCATTCCATTCAGTGGTTCTCTAGAAGAAGTTCAAAATGTAAATTGTTAACGACGACGACAGACGCCAAGTGATGAGAAAAGCTCACTTGGCCCTTCGGGCCAGGTGAGCTAAAAATCATTTGATTGTTGTGGGGGAGGACTAGGCAGTATCGCCACCAAGTGCTATTTTGACGGTTACGCTAGTGCATTCTGTTTATAGAAAAACAGGTGAAGATAATTTCAGAATTTTTTACAGTAGATGGCGCTTTTAGTACCGCCTCAAATTTTTGATTGACAGGTTGGCCTTCAGTCCTGTTTTTGAAAAAACTAACATTTGTCATTACTCAAATAGACCTATATCAGTACTTCAGCTACTCCCAAGGCTTTCAGTTGTTAATTTCTAGGAAAAATAATTTTAAATCCATTTGCGCACATTCTATCATTCAACAGAAAATTTATGAACCCCCCCCCCCCCCCACAGAAGTAAATGGTGGAATTGAGTGGAAGCACTGCCCGACCACCCCCCTTTTTTCCCCTCGTTGCTTCGCATCACGCTGCGGAGCTATTAGTTTCAGTAGACATACACACCATCTTGAAATAACTACTGATCTCTGATTGGTTACTTTATGATACGGCTGAGATACAGCAACAGCCATTGGTTTAAATGAGATAAAGAATTACAGACTTTACTCAATTCAGGATAAGTCATCAAAAGCTGGAAAATTAACTACAGTGTATGTGTATATCAGTTCCGATCAACTGTCATTACATGTTTTTGTAATATTCATATATTCTGAAATTCATTATTGAAATCAATTATTAATATGTGTATAATCTGCAATACACACGGTTTGTTTTGCTTAATCGTATACACTATAATCCTATGTTTACAACAAAAAATGCATGATCTCTACTTTATGACTTCTGCCAATCTAGGCACACCTTCAGAGTCTTGTCTATTTGTTGTATTTCATATCAACCAATATCTAAGAATACCACAATTCCAATACTAAATCAACAACCACATGCTCACATATTACCATAAATTAAGATACAGCTAAGCAGTCCACTGCTTTTTAGAAAGCTAAAACTTGTACATGATTATGGGTTGTTTAATGTTTATTGACACATATTTATTATATCATTTGACAATCAAGCGTGAAACTTATTTATATTTCCTATTTTGATTGATCGTTACCTTCCTACCTTCTTTGTTTACATTTTATTGACAATGTCAACGTTGATTATCCCCCTTTATCACGTAATTTTCACTGAAAAAGCTTGCTCGAATTGCGTTTCACTCGTTTTTGAGGAGAAATATTTGAACTGTTCACAAGAAAAGTAACAGCACACCTTTTCAGATTTAAAAATCCCCGTCCCGAGATCTGACAATGAAGAAATTGTCCTTTTTCTGACCAACGGTGACAAAATTGTGGGCATCATTGCCAACTTTGATTGTAAAATTTTGAAGAAAAACATGCTAAAAATATCTGTTTTAAAGTAATATGAAAAGAAAATATTCCCAGAAACCGTTTAATACCATTTCCTAGACCCAACTCAAACCATATATCATGTACATTGTATGCATGCAAAAGAAAACAGCAGGTGATTGACGTTACAAAAAATGACCCATTTTCAAATGAAGTCAAGTGACTCTGTAAATAAAAACGACGCCATTATTGACTTGGCGGTCTGACTGAGGATGGAAAATTGTTGGGCCCCAAATTCTCAGCTTGGCCCCCTGGAGAAAAAATATTATGTTTTGTCCCTGCTGTATATTATGACGATATAAAAACTTTATAATCCTTTCTTTGTATTTTACATACAATCAAAATATTTCAATGAATTACCGTTTTTTTAATATTTACCACATTAATTTAAATATCAAAATATTTTCTGTTCAGCTGCTGGAGATTAAACCCTTGAGATCGCTGCCATCAATAAAAAGCGTTTATTGGATTTTTTTGTGATTATTTCTTTCTCTGTAATCAAAATAGGTATTAAATATCTGGATAATCTATTACATATTATACATCTTTTAAAAATAAATGTTTACGTATTAACTTGAAATTGATTTTTTTTTCAAAATGAAAGTAAGAATTAGAATGGTGTAAGCGACAATTTGCCATAAAATGAAGGAAGTTATTTAGCCGTCATCCTCGTCATGATAGAGAAAAATGCAATCATTTTTGCGCTTGACTCCATTACTTCTCCACATATTTTCAATATCATCCTTTGCTGAAAAGTACGAAAATTTGTAGTTCAAATTTAAATGATGCTCAGATAATTAAATGGGGTGCAAGACAATTCGGCGCGAAGACAATAAAATTTAAGGGGACGACCATTTGACCCATTGGGGGGAAGGGGGGGGGGGGGGGGGCGCAGGAGGATTTTAAGAATAATAACTCAGCCTTGATAATAACAAAAGTGAATGGTTTGTTCTGTCGTAGTTTGAAAATACATAACCTGACCTACAATGTATTGAAAATAAATTACTCGGCAGGTCTTTTAAACCATTTTATAAATGCATGTTTTAATTTAAAGTATGAGAACCAGATTCTACCAAAATTCGTCTTTTTTCATATTTTTATCTGGAAAAACTTCCCATATCTTTTAATAATATATATACTACAATATTTAAGAAATGTCCAATACCAATCCAAACAAAATCTTAATTGAACTCACCCGGTGTTTCGGATATCTATTTAGGTCATATTTAATTTTAAGTGACCAAGGCCACAGGGCCTAATCTTGCCGGCGAAATGACGATTTAAGTCGCCAAAGAATTTTCAAAATCGCTAAATCTCGCCGGCCTATTCATTTCTTGGCGAAGTGAAGTCGCTATCGAAATATCAGTAAATGGGAGATAACTCGCGAAATTTTTAGCACAGGTAAATTTTTGAAACAAAATGGCGACCATCAAGAATCGGAATTTTGAAGTTGTCCACGACTTATATTGTCAATGTTTGATTGAAATAAAAACAACGGCGACTTTAAACCTATTTGAATTTTATATTCAAAACTATTTAAGGGAAATCGAAATATCGTTTCATTCGTTTGTTATGAATTGAAGATGCATGGTGTCAGGACGATGTTGCGTAATCACAAAGTCAACTAATTTTATATTTTTATATGATCAGCTGATTGTTGTTTTGTTCTACAGTAATACAAGGAAACACCTATGATGAAAGATAATTAGCCGTTAATAGGCTAGTTATGTGAATGAAAGTTGGCTTGGGTGACACTGAGTACGAGAATCTCGAGTTACAATGACACAATGTTTTGACAACTTATCATTTGATAATAAAATATATTGGTAAGCTGTGAAAATAAATTAGTCAAGTACTCAAAATTAGTAGATCAAAAGAAAATCAAACTGTATATAACTGTCCTAATTTTTTTTTTATAGTTTATCAAACTTTTATTTATATATATGCCATTGAAAACAGACACATAGAAAAAGCGCAACCGATACGGTGAATTAAAGTCCACTTCGCCAGAAAAATGACCACTTCTCCCTAATCCATCCTGGAAGGAGAAGTCACTTCTCTCTCTTCAAAATCCTAGATTAGGCCCTGCAAGGCCATATCCATCATCAGAGACCAAGCCTAATTACGAGCATAATTAATTGCAGTGTAAAATAAAACCATGTAATAACATATGGTCCCAATCATCGATTAACAGAAAGGGTCTGACACCTGGTGGTCCTTAGTGTCCTTAAAAACAAAAGTTCTCATGGTGTTAATGTTCATCTGTGTATGTCAATAAAATTAATCACATTAATTTATTATCTATTATTCAATAACCTCTTTTTATTTGAGTTTAGCCGATGTTAAGTGATCTTCCAAGTTTTTGTCTTGCCTGCAATGAAGAGTCACGAAGGGGAGATATAGGTATTACTTTCCGGTGGCGGTGGTGGTCGTGGCGGCAGCGGGATAAACTTTTTTAAAACTTTAATAACTTCGCACATGTAATACCTACAATTAAGATTTATGGTCCACAAGGTAGCTTATCGTATAAGGTTTGCCGCAGTATACGGTACTTGTCTTGTGACCCTGACTTCATTTTCATTGTTCACTGACTTCTTAAACATGAATTCAAAATCTGACCTCCATTTCATGCTTGAGTGACCTGCGTCACATTTTCGTGGTTAAGTACATTACCCAGAAACTAAAATACCTAGACCCACCACATTTGGTCCAAAGATAGTTCTTGGTTGGTACATGTCAGTCTGACACTTGGCTTGGGGCCTTGACCTCAATTTCATGCTCGAGTGACTTTTTCACTTTTTCATGGTTAAGTCTTTCTCAGCAACTAGAATACCTAGACCCACCATATTTGGTCAATAGATAGTTCTTGGTGGTTACATTTCCGCATTGACACCTGGTTTGGTACCTTGACCTCAATTTCACCTTGAGTGACTTTGTCACTTTTTTGTGGTTAAGTCCATTTCTCTGAAACTGTAATACCTAGACCAACTGCATTTGTTCTATTGATAGTTCTTGGTGGTTACATGCCAGACTGACACTGTCTGTTTCTGGACCTTGACTTCAATTTCATGGTTGAGTGACTTTCAGATTTCTTGATTAAGTCCTTTTTTCAGCAACTGTAATACCTATACCTATCCATGTTTGGTCTATAGATAGTTCTTAGTGGGTACATGCAAGTCTGTCTCTGGACCTCAATTGCATGCTTGAGTGACTTTGTCACATTTTCGAGATTACGTCCATTTCTCAGAAACTTTAATTTCAATTTCTTTTAATGCATTTTCCTTTGACATACAAAATGTCAGGTATCAGATCATTATTCTGTGTCCATGTGCATACTCAGGCGAGACATGTACTGTGTCCACTCTTGTTATCTCTTTGGTAAGCTGTAATTGGCGATTTGACAAATAGTTTTTTCGCTTCTTCGTCTTTTTGTATAAGATGCTAGTGTTTATTAAGAGCTCGTCCGATGGTTGAATTTAGTACTTAGTACTAGAGGGATTTCTGTTTTGCCAGGTTTTGTTCTGTATTGAAGTGTTTTACTTCTCGGCGTTTTCAATTTCTGTATGTTTATATCCCCTTTAGATGAGATTTTCTATGAATTCTTTAATTTGAAATTCTAAATCATTTTGGTTATTTGTAAGTCTAATTAGTCTGGTAATTTCTCCTATGATAAATCCTTTAAAAACAGAGGAGGGATGCGCTAATGACCTATGCAGATACTGGTAGTTTTCTGTCGCTTTTCGGTATAGTTTAAGATCTAGACATTCCTTTTCTAGGAATCTACTGCCTTTAAAGACGGACACGTCCAAGATTTCCAAACTGTGATACGACATTTTCTATGTGAATTTAAGCAGCTGGTGGATATTATTAGCAATTTCAAAAAAATTATTTAAAGTGTCTTCTTTTCCATTGTATATAAATATAACAAACCCAATAAACTGACAGTAACATTATTCACAAAAATTGAATGAGTCAAGAATTTCGGAAATTATTTTGAACATGTGTAAATCTGTAAGGCTTGGGGATACTGGTGCTCCCATTGGAACCCCTACTTTTTATTTGAAAATTCTTCCGTTGAATTCAAACTCATTGTTCTGCAATATAATTTTTATAATATCTAGCATTAAATGTTTGGGTGGCAATTTAATTTCATACTCGTATTTTATAAGTTTGGGCCATGCTCTGTTTACTGTGCTCAATATTTCCTCATGTTTCATGTTTGTATACATGCTTGTGATATCGAAAGATGCCATAAGTATATTATTATGTAGTTGAAGTTGTTGTATTTTGTTTATAAGGCCGTTGTGTCCTTAGTGTATATCCACTGTGTTGCTACAATAGGTTGTAGAAAGAAGTCTACATACCGGCAAATTTTTTCAAGTGGACTCCCACACCATGATACAATCGGTCTGCCCGGAAGATTAAGATTCTGAATAATTTCATCACTTAGTATATTGTTGGTATTAATTAGTTCTAAGCGGTGTGTTTTCGGGAGCGCATAATCTCCCTAACCTGTTATCGTTGTGATTATTTAGAAATTTGTATGTTATGTCATCCATATAACCTAATTTCTGGATTGACAAGATCTTTTCTTTAATCATGCTGCTAATCTCCAAAGAGTGAGATTTATCAATTTCTTGATAATGTATTCTGTTATTTAATTGTGACATGGCTTGACAGGGACTGAGACTTCAATTAAGGTGGAACAGCCAAGATTCCGAACAGATACAACCTTGACTATGTTATTTATTTAAGAATAAAAAATGAATTTAAAAATTGTGTATTTACTGCTCATCTTATCTAATTACACATACATATTTGTCCAAGTGTTCCATACAGATAAGTCATATATATGAAAAATTAATTAACATAGTTTTTCAAAGACCGTCCGAATTGTCTCAATAGACAGCTAAATTACATATCTTTGTAGTCGGGCCGAATCGTATCCGGTCTGAATTGTCCTATATTCAATTAATATACCTGATATTGGAGATTACGTAATATTACTTGAAATTTAATATTTTTAATTGTACATAAGCCAACGCAATATTCCCAGCATTGCTAAAAATAGAAAAATCAGTAAAGAATGTGTAATTATCTTCTAATTTGGCACCACTAACTAATTTATCCAAAATTTGTTAAAACAGACCTTTGACTGATTAGTACATAACTACCATTACCACAAATAAAAAAAGCAACCAAAAATATTTAAAAATCACCCTCTTATATGACTGCAAATATTTGTAGTCATATAATGGTATGAGTCTGTCGGCATCCATAGACAGTTACATGTAGGTTCCTGCTCATTTACCTTTGTTCTATATGTCTATTGAACGTATCACGATATTTTACCACAATGGTCTTCCATAAGAAATACAGGTTGGGATTGATTTTGGGATATCATGGCCCAATGTGAGCATTGTCTCCACTTGTCGTTCGTCCGTCTGTTAACTTTTCACATTTTAATCTTCTCCTCTGAAATCACTGGGCTGAATGGAATTGAACTTGACATCAAGCATATATGGGAGGTCTTTATAAAGTTTCCTCATTTCGTCATGATCGGACTACAAATAAGGCCGCCATGGGCAGGTCTTGTTTCTGATTGGCTAATATTAAAAAATCCTCTCTTGCAAAGTTGCTTGGCCAAATGGAACAAAACTTGACAGGAAGCATTTATTGGAGGCTCTTTACAAGTTTCCTCGTTTCGTCCTGATCGGGCAACAAATATGGCCGTCATGAGCAATTCTTGTTTCTAATTGGTTAAAACAAAAATGTCTGTGGCGCTGCTTGGCCAAAACTGTCAGCAAAACTTGACAGGAGGCATCTATGGAAAGTCTTTTATGAAATAAAAAAATTTCATCCTGATTGGACGAAAAGCATGGCTGCCATGGGCAATTCTTGTTTCTGATTGGCTGATATAAAGAAATCTTTTTCCCTGAAACTGCTTGGCCAAATGGAACTAAATTTGACAGGAAGCCTATATTTCCAACATGCTAATCTTGATGAGGTAGTGATTATGTCTGTTGATGAAGAATTTTTACAGTACAGATTAAATTAAAATAAATAAGAACAATAAAGACAAATGAGATCAATTTATTACTTGATGATTGTTATCAACAGTAAAATTTTAATGTGAAAGCTTATATTTCGATGTGGACAAAAATCTCACTCATAACCACCCCAATCGCACCCATACACATTCTGAATTTTGTCACATGTATGGATTGGTTGATTTTTAAAAAAAAACATCCTCTGAAACTGCTGGGCCATATAGAGCCAAAGTTGACGGAAAGTGTCTATGGGAGATCCTTTATTCCTCATTTTGTTCCAATTGAATAACAAACATGGCTGCCACAGACAATTCTTGTTTTCTGATTGGCTGATTTACAAAAAAATCTTTTCCCCCCAAACCTGACTGGGCCCAATGAACCGAAGCTTTGCAGATTCCTTATTTCCTGTCAATTGAAACCAGACATATCCTGATTGTTCCTCATAATGTGCTAACTAAGTGTTGTTAATTTGGTGACAATACTTCATTCAAGATGACTATCAGCAGGGACTTAGTATAGGTTAACATAAAAAAATCCTATGTGAAATACGTGCAAAAATTTTCTGGAGAACCGCTGACTTTTAAAATATGTTGACCTGTAATTAATTAATTAAATACGTTGAAATAGAAGCAGAAAAATTGGGTCCCTACAAGGCTTACTAGACTTCATAATGATAGGGAGAAGTTACTTCTCTCTTTGAGATACATCAATAAAAACTGCTTTCATGCCAGTTGAGTGAAATAGGCTCAGCCCTCTAAGCATCTAGTTTTTCTGGGGGTCATTAAGGGTTTTTTGATTATTTTGGTGTAAATTTTTAATTTTTATTTGATTTTTATGATTTTTGGTTTATTATGTTCCTTGACAAAAATGGAAAAAAATTTATCAGATCCATTTCACACTATCTCTTACAGTCTTAGAATTATTAGGGGTAAAAAAAAAAAAGGGACGCACCTTAATTTTTGAAACTTTACTATTTCTTATCCGATTTTGATGATTATTTTAAATGGTTCTTCATAAGAAATACAATAAAAGTTACTCCAGTCATTTTTGTGTTACTTTTGTCATTGCAGAGATAAAAGGGATTAAAGGGGCCAAAATTACCTGCTTAGAATTTTTATTTCTCATCCAATTTTAATGGAGAATTTTATGCCCCGCATATAAGGCAGGCTGGGCTTATAATTCTTCAGTCTGTGTGTCCGTACGAAGTTAAGGTTCAGGTTTATGGTAGTTTTTCATGAAGGAGTTATGGTATCATCCTAAAACTTTGTACATGGATATATAGCTTGTGATATGAACAGCAGCATTTTGATGTAAAACGGATGCTGTGACCTTGAGGCCATGGGTCATCAACTTTGAATTTCTTTATAGAATTTCAATATTAGAATCCAGGTATAAGGTAGTTTTTCATGAAGGAGTTGACCTTGAGGTCATGGGTCATCAACTTTAAATTTCTTTATAGAATTTCAATATTAGAATCCAGGTATAAGGTAGTTTTTCATGAAGGAGTTATGGTATCATCATGAAACTTTGTACATGGACAGTTTGTGATATGAATAGCAGCATTTTGATGCAAAACGGATGCTGTGACCTTGAGGTCATGGGTCATAGACTTTGAATTTCTTTTGGAATTTCAATATAAGAATCCAAGTTAAGGTTCAGGCTGAAGGTACATTCAAAAATCTTCTTCTAGAGAACAGCTGAATGGATTGAAACCAAACATTACTTTGTTGCCGATCTGTCCCCCAAGATAGTCACTAGTGGGGGACTTAGTTTAACATAGGATCCTATGGGAAATACATACAAAAATTTTCTTCTAGAGAACCGCTGAATGGAGTGAAACCAAACATGGCATGAATGTTCCTTTTGAGGTGCTGACCAAGAGTTGTTATTTTGATGCTGATCTATCATCCAAGATAGCTGTCATCGAGGAACTTAGTTTAACATAGGACCCAATGGGAAATAGATACAAAAATCTTCTTCTAGAGAACCGCTAAATAGATTGAAACCAAACATGGCATGAATGGTCCTTATGAGGTGCTGACCAAGTGTTGTTACTTTGGTGCTGATCTGTCATCCGTGATGCCCATCAGTGGAAGACTTAGTTTAACATCAGACCCTATGGGAATTACCGGTACATTTAAATGGCTTCTTCTTGAAAATTAATGAATGGAATTAAACCAAACATGGCATGGATGTTAATCTCAAGCTCCTTTAGTAATGAACAAATGGAAATATTAGGTGAGCGATACAGGATCCTGGGAGCCTCTGGTTGTATTTAGTTTTAGACATTATCTGTTAGTATTGTAAATTACTGTAAAAATATATACACGTTGTATAAAAATATGCTTATGTGTTATTTTACAGAAATTTTACTAAATCCAGTAGTTTGAGTTGTTATTCAGGAAAAGATCTAAAAATCCAGTCATGTGATAGAAATGTGACACATTGTTACTATACACTAACCATACAAGAAAAATACCTTACATACCAAAAACAGGATGCAGATCCAGTCTATGACCTGTCATGTGATGTATCTGATGTGTGTCACAACAAAACAGACCATACGTTTATTCAGGTACTTGAGAAATGTAGTGTAAATTATATTTTTTTTAAAAGGAACTTTTGCCTTAATGTATATTGTAGTTTGTAACTTATGCAATGTGGAATCAGTTAAATTTTTACTTAATAATAACCATAGGTCCCTCTCTTATAATTCACTCTTGACACCAATTTTAAGTTGTGGTAAATGGCAAATAAAATCCTAGGAGCCTCTAGTTTGCATGTGTGAAAGGTGAAAATTAGCATCTGGTGAATGAAATCTCTCATGAATAGTCATTATTTTTGAGAATTCTATGGAGCACTTATAAAGAATATCTGATGTGCAGTATATTTATTGAAGCCCTTTATTTTTTTAGATGCCAGATGATGGAAATGTAACCAGACATCTGTATTGCTGTTCAGAAAACAAATGTAATAAACCAGAGAATTTGAGGAAGCACTGCCATAATATTTTTAAAACAGATGAAATTTCCAGAGGTGATTTATTTACCTGTACCTAAAGGTTCTATAACAATTGAATATAAATGCTTTAGACACAAAAAAAAGTGTTTAAGTCCTATATCAAAAATTTCTGTTGTCATTTTTTGTATGTTTGCTTGTTTAGTTGGGGTTTTATGCCGTTTTCAGCACATTTGGCTATTTCACAGTGGCCAGTTTTTATTGGTGGAGGAAGCCTGAGTACCCAGAGAGAACCACCGACCTTCATCATGACGAACTACATAGACCACTCGGCCACCGAAGCTCCTAGTCATTAATTGAAATATCCTACAACCAGGAAGTGTATTTTATCTCTTTGGTGTTTGAATGACTTAAGTTAAGCTCTATTTATTTATATGGGTATCATGTTTTGAGGACACCAGGTATTGTGGTGGCAAATAAACACATGTGATAGATACCATAAGTTGGATATTCTTTTAGATTTTTCATGTTTTACATTAGTTTATAAATATAATTTTTTATGACAAAAAATTGCAAGAAAAAGTAATTTTGCAATATTTTATAAAAAAAAAATACATAATATGAATAATGTTTAAGTATTTTGAATTGTAGGAATTGTGTTCGAAATAAAGGTTGGAATATGTACATTGTAAATTTGAAAATAAAATTTCACAGTTCAAGTAGAATATCGGCAGTCAGATGATGCAAATATATTTTAATACTACTGATATTCTTTCAAAGGTACTAAAGAACCATGTGAAAATTCAGAATCTCGTTGTTTGAAGATAACAACCAATATCGATGGTGGAGATACAGAATATTTCTCTTGTCAGCAGAATCTTGTTAACACAACACAGTGTCAGAATGTCAACACAAGTACAGTATCATGCTTTAATGTTAGTTGTTATACTTTTATGTATAAATCAGAGATATGTTAATTATAGATTATTACATGACCTAATCCATATTGGACCAGGTATCATCCCACGACTCTATTATTTGACTTAGGTCTAGCCCGAGGTCCGATATGGATCAATGGGATGGATGATACCCTGTCCGATATTGATTAGGTAATGTATTGATATGTTTATTATATAATGCTTAAATACGTTAGTCTGAACGCACTTGTATTAGACTTGTGAGTGCACATTATGGGTTGTTCACGTCTGGTTGTTCCACTTATGCAAAAACCATCATAAGGCCAAAATAAAAAATAGGTGTGTTTCCGGTCGCCCGACCGACCCTAATTTTTTGGCTCCGACCCCAACTTTTTTTTCCCGATAAAAATTCGGTAATTTTCACTGGGATCGGAAAATAAGCTCTTCCTTTAGCATGTCCCAAAATAGTCTAGGTCTATTTTTAATGCTATTAAGAAAGCGTGTTATTGACCGTGATTGATATAAAACAAATCAATTGTTCTCCCTGGGCCCATCTCGGCACCGAGATGCTATCAGAAATCGCCGAGATGCTATATTTTTGAACATGTTGAAATTTCGCGGAACTCGTGAACGACCTAATTGCCGCTTATGATTAAAAGAATACATCATTCCCTTGATTGATTACACCTGTAATTAGTCCCAATGCCATTAAACAGTGAATAAACAGGTGTTAATTGCCCTTAAGCTATATAACTGTTAAGATTTTAACGATCCCAAGCTGACACTTATTAGCTTATGTCATTGAAAACTTCAATGTCAAAGGTCAAAATTGCAACCGGGAAAATGCAAAAACGTAAACAACACATCTGACTGTCTAATACGAAACCAGGACTAGCCAATAATGAATGAAACTTTGAAAAATAAAACTGGCTATTCCAATGCAAACCAAAAGGCTGCCAAAATATTCTTTTCCAACTAATACAGGAGCAATTATTGAACGAAGAGATCTCTGTGCGAACGAGTGACGATGTGCAGAAAAATAACGGATTTGGGGCAATTGAATCTTTCCAAACAAGCTGCCAACACGTATTATGCAGATTCACTCATGATGTACATGTATGATTTATATGATTTACTCAGACTTTTCACTCCAATTACATGTACATGAAGATTATAAGCAGCCATATCTAAATATCAATATTATTCATACATTCTGAGTTTGGTTTTTATTCTGTACATATTTTTTGTTAAGAACTATTTTTGATTATATTTTCAAATTGTAAAATTATTAATCTATGTCTCTTCAGTAAGTTGAAGGTGGTCACTATGTGGTAGATGTAGATAATGGACAGACATTATGACATTTTAAAAAATAATGAACTATAAATATTTCTTTATTTTTATTTAATAAAAACAAGAAAAGATAGAACAAATTATTGCATTTAATATATTATAATATAACTAAAATACATCATTCACAAATAAACATGCATGGCAGTTGTACGTGTACATCTGCGACGTGATCTGAAGCGGTATCTACAAATAGGAAAGTACAATAAATGTGATGCTATCCAAAATTTCTGGGGGAGAACACTGATTAATGGCCAGCTATAATGGCAAAGTTTGAAAATTTTATAGGCTGAAAATCACAGCCATGTCTTCTGTGACTTTTGAACACTGACTCTTCATATCTTATATAATTTACACAATGAATTGATGAAAATAGCCTGAAAGAATAACAGATTGATTATAAAAATACACAAAAAACACAATGGAAGCAGCCCCCGCCAAAAAAAAAAAAAATTAAAAAAAAAAAACCCTACCTACCAACCCTATTTTTTTTTGGACATGCAACAGGAATTAATTAGTACTTAGAACATGTATATGATAAATAAAGATTATGATATGGCATTTTTCATATTACACCTAATATCAGCCCTAGGTCAAGATATCAGCTGGAGAGCCACCAGGAGGGGGGATTTTGACCATGGGCTGATAATGGGTCTGATATGAATAATGACATGTTATGATATTTTTATCATATACTTCAACATTGGTGTTTTATAGGTCTCCATAAAAATTCTTATCTCAATGATTTCAGTTTCATTGCCATATTACCAAATATCCTCAAGGCGCTGCAAATCGTCATTGTCCCTCATCCATTTATGTTAATGTATTTCTGTTTGTATTAAGATTTTTGAGCGAATTAATATAATCCACAGTTTCATCCCGCTATCGTCTGTCATGTTTCCATGTGCTAGTAAGTTTAAAATCGATTACGGAAACGACTGATTTATAACGCGATTACAAATTAGGGGTGTGATATAAAACGGAAGCAGTTGATATAAACTGGAAACAGTTGATAACAAAGTCATACATACCAGCCCGCTAAGCCAATTATTATAATATTTGGGCAGAAATATGTGTAATTTCTAATTTTATCATAGGGTTAAATTTTACTTTTATTTTCTATAAGTATATGATAAACTGATATATTCAGAATTTTTTTTGTGTATTTGCTATGGTAACAATATTGTTAGTAGTCTATACTGTAAGAATTATTAATGTCATTGATTATATGCCTGTTAACAAAGTTTTTGCAAGATACATATAGATCACCCTATCCAATGTCTGTATCCATCTGTCCATGAATATTATATTAAACATGTTAAAACACAATACTTCCTAAACTGTTAAATTGAATTTAATCAACTGTACACAAAGGTAATACATCATATGAATATTTGCATGGAGCAAAATAATTCTTATCTGACTTTTCTAGAAGGGGAACTTATTAAAACTTCATAGAAAGGTAGTTCCCAGTATGAAGATATGCTTAAAACAACTATATCTTCAAGGGGAAATAACTTGACTTAATCATTTATATTAACCTTGTAAGAACAGATCTTCCAAAAACTGTAATGGAATTCAATGAAACTTTAGACAATTATAGTACACCAAATGAAGATTTAATGAAAGCAATATTGTGACATTTTTTTATAAACACTTAATAATGCAAACATCACAGTACATTTGATACACAAATCATACACAAATTATAGATTAAAAATAGGTCAAAGTTACAAAAAAACATATTTTATGTTAAAGTACCCATAATTATGAGTTTTTGTAAACTTTTAGTTACAAAATATAAAGATAAATCATGTAAAACAATTATTCAAATTAAAAAAAGATGAGATATAAAATGTAGCTATGAGTTAAACTTTTAAATTGATAGTCATATAGAGACAGCTGAGAAAAAGTTTTCTCAGCTATAGTAAGTGCTATATTTCCTAAAATCAATCAGCCTAATTCCTTTATGGAAAAGTTGCATCTGTACTAAAATTCCTTACACTTCAAATGGTGATTATTTATTTTTAAAAATATAAGCAATGTCAGTGGAATTTTGAGAAATGGAAAATCTGCTTTTTTTTGTGATAAGTGGAATTATTTAAAAATTAGTAGAGGATATATATTTTTTATTCATAAGGAAACAAAAGTTACAGTTTTGTCTTCTTGTTTTGTGAGTTATTTATGAAAAACAGATTCTCACTTTATATGGGACTGACAATTATTGGTAATGTAGTTACTTACCTTGTTTTCTCCAATAGAGGTGATATAATCAACTGTATTATGCTTTTATTATAAATATTTTACAGATAACTTTAAATGGAGGTTCTGCTGAGCTCTGTTGTTGTTATGGTGACTATTGTCTGGTTCCAACATATAACTATACCGACATCCATGAGACACTAAATCTGACCTTTAATGGTACAGTATGGATTAAAGGGGATATACATCATCCCATATCAAACAATAAATCATACACTGATTGGCTGTTTGTTGGTGGTTTGATATCTGCTGGAGTTTTAGTACTTCTGATTATCATTGCTGCCATTATAATTGGAATAAAATGTCGAAAAAAGAAGGAGACCAACAGACTGATGTTGTCATATAAACGTATTGCAGCTGATGAAACACCTGATGATGATGATGATGATATTAGAATGCTCTTAGGTTGAAATTGATCACATTATTCAATTATGTTCAGCAAAACAATTTTTTAGATTTCTAATTTAAGAGACTGAAGATGAATGAATTGAATAGTACATTCCAATATAATTACAATGACATGATATTTTTGTAAATCTGTTCAAATTTTTTCCAATAAAATGGGAAGTCATATATATCAATGTTCATTTAATTCCCATCAAACATTCCAAAGTTTCAGCCGGCAGCCTTCTTCAAGGTGAAAAATTATATTAAAATATTCCTGCTATTCCATCAAGTCACTTTAAAATTATCAATGTTAAAATTAAAATTGGAATGTTTGATGGGAATTAAATGAACATAGATATGATATTTTTGATGAGAGTGAGATTTATTTGTTATAAATGATTTATTCCATTAAATGCTCAATTTGTTATGTAGAATAGATTATAAAGTTGCTTTAAAGCAATATGGCATCCACATATTTCAAAACAGTCAATATAACAGGGTAGAAATATATAACATAGAAATTTCTTCTTAAAAATAACTAACTAGTGAAGAGTTAGTAAATATGATGTAATCAGTTTTCAGACCTACCTATCTATCCATCTGATGTGGACAGTTATTGTAGGTGGGAAGTCTGAAGATATCATGGGAATGGAACCAAATTTGACAGAATAACTTTTTATCAAGGATACTACAATTTTATTATAGTTTTTTGAAGCTTTCATATGTAAACTTAAATTATTTGAAAAGGAGGAAAAGGGTAAGACAGAAGTTTGTTTTAAAAAAATCAGATTTTCATATTTTTTTTCTTTTTATCTAGTATGTGATATCGAGATCTCCTTAGTAAGCATATACTTAAAAATGTGTTTTCGTTTAAATCTACAGAAAATTGAAAGTTTGACTCATTACTGGTTTATTTGTGTGTCAGTACATTTTGTTTCTCTTTGAAATTTAATGAAATTTGAAAATGTAGGGTTTATTAACTTGTATAATAGATAAGTGTTTTCAGTTTTGTTTTCTTTATCATTTAGATGTTAAAATATAGTGAACATGCTATATATGTCTATCAATGAATAGATTTTACTAGTGAAGATATAATTATGGAAATTGATTTTCTTGTTTTTATTTTTGGATATAAGAAATGGAGAAATGAGAGTGCATTGGTGAACATATTGTCTGCACATCAACTTAGTTAAGGTGACAGAGTTCTGGGTCAGATGTTGAAAGGGCATGGCTTTAGTTTTCATAATTTATTCTCCCATATTTCTTTGGAAATGCATAGTTACTACTTACTCCCTTATGATACTTGACATACGACTGTCTTTTTAACTGGTTACAGTGAATGATTCTGGAGTTATGCCCCTTAAAACTTTGTGAAATTTAAAAATCAATCATTTCAAGATGAGAACTATTATAACCATTTATATATAATACCAACCAAACAGTTTTGGTTAATTATTATTTCTACCAGAACACCATAATCCACAATAGAAATAGTACTACAATGAAACTGAATCTGCATACTTTTCAAAATTCATCATGATTAATAAAAAGTATACAATGTGTACTTTAGTGCAAATAATTATTTCATTGTCACAACAAAGATTACATCTTTCATTTATGTAATTAATATGAAAAAAATTGAAAGTTTACCAAAGGAACAAGGGCTTTAGTTCTTGACTGTTTAAAGGTTAGATAAAAATTCATAATATTTTTAACCACTTCCTGGTGATTAAATTTCTATGTGGAAATTACTGTCATTTTTTTTTCTACAGTTAATTGAATAATAAACTAGAGAAGTCCCGAAATGACGTCTATGTAAACAAACTACATAGCAACGACATTTTCTTTTTTTTTAGTTTCCTCTGGTGCTAGGATGCTTGTAATCTTAACTTTTCATTTATATGTTTGCCTTCCAAAAAGATCTACCTAATGTATAAAAACTAACCCAATTTAATGTGCAAGATTTTTTGTCTGAAGCAATCCTACATGAGTAGTTACATATGCTCAAGATCAAGTGAGTACCGATAATATTTATTATATGATGAAGCAGACCACAAAAATTGTTGATAATTGGATAATTTGCTTTGCATCAATTGATCTTTATGTATTTCTATGTGTTGTGAATTTAGTATGTGTATATGGAATTTATTCATTTCTATTCAATTTTTGACATAGTTTTTTGAGTTTATATTTATGCCATATTTTACACAATAATGTTATATTGAGATAATTTGATATCCTCACTAACAAAAATTTAGAGTGTATTAGAATCACCTTGTCCATTTTTCTGTGTGTCAATCTTATGAATATATAAATATATGAATCTTTTAAGCACAACTTCTTGTAAAACGTCTGATCGAATTCAATGAAACTTCACATAAAGATAGTACTACTAGTACATCATATGAAGACGTGGAAAATAATGTCTTAAAGGGGAGATGATTTGACATAATTGATTCATCATATAGTATTGACTTAAAACTCATCAGATAGTTTTTGGCCGGGTTGCACAGAGTGCAAATCCGGGTTATAGTATGGTGAATGTCGGGCGGGCGGCGGGCGGGCGGCGGGCGGCGGCGGGCGGCGGCGGCGGGCGGGCGGGGAAAATGGGTACCTATTTTGTGAAATCAACTCCTCCTACAGTTTTTCACCCACAACCTTGAAACTTCATAGAATGTTTCTATATATATTGAAGATGTGCACCTCACTTTATGGAATTATTTCAGGAATTATTTCCCATTTTTCCAAACTTTGGAACTTAGTCGTTTTTTATTGACATCTTCAATAGAGGGTACCTATTTTGTGAAATCAACTCCTCCTACAGTTTTTCACCCACATCCTTGAAACTTCATAGAATGTTTCTATATATATTGAAGATGTGCACCTGACTTTATGGAGTTATTTCAGGAATTATTTCCCATTTTTCCAAACTTTGGAACTTAGTTGTTTTTTTATTGACATCTTCAATAGAGGGTACCTATTTTGTGAAATCAACTCCTCCTACAATTTTTCACCCACATCCTTGAAACTTCATAGAATGTTTCTATATATATTGAAGATGTGCACCTCACTTTATGGAATTATTTCAGGAATTATTTCCCATTTTTCCAAACCTTGGAACTTAGTCGTTTTTTATTGACATCTTCAATAGAGGGTACCTATTTTGTGAAATCAACTCCTCCTACAGTTTTTCACCCACATCCTTGAAACTTCATAGAATGTTTCTATATATATTGAAGATGTGCACCTCACTTTATGGAGTTATTTCAGGAATTATTTCCCATTTTTCCAAACTTTGGAACTTAGTTGTTTTTTTATTGACATCTTCAATAGAGGGTACCTATTTTGTGAAATCAACTCCTCCTACAGTTTTTCACCCACATCCTTGAAACTTCATAGAATGTTTCTATATATATTGAAGATGTGCACCTCACTTTATGGAGTTATTTCAGGAATTATTTCCCATTTTTCCAAACTTTGGAACTTAGTCGTTTTTTTATTGACATCTTCAATAGAGGGTACCTATTTTGTGAAATCAACTCCTCCTACAGTTTTTCACCCACATCCTTGAAACTTCATAGATTGTTTCTATATATATTGAAGATGTGCACCTCACTTTATGGAATTATTTCAGGAATTATTTCCCATTTTTCCAAACATTGGAACTTAGTCGTTTTTTATTGACATCTTCAATAGAGGGTACCTATTTTGTGAAATCAACTCCTCCTACAGTTTTTCACCCACATCCTTGAAACTTCATAGAATGTTTCTATATATATTGAAGATGTGCACCTCACTTTATGGAATTATTTCAAGAATTATTTCCCATGTGCAATATGATCTTGTAATCACCTTTGTCACCATTACAATAAACACCCAGCAACCCGGCCATTTGTGTCTTTGACCCATTTTTAAGAAATAGGTAAATTGGTGGGGGTATCATTTTGCAATCCTGCTCACAGTACTTTATGTCAGTAAGCTACTTTTGCAGTGTTATAGTTAATCTTTGTATTTGTGTAAATATACAAATAAAAATTTAGAGGCCAAATTAATCTTATAATACTTTATACAAAGTATGCAGAGAAATTCCCAAGTATACTATAAACTGACATAATTGATATATTTACTAAAATTATCTATGTACTGTGTTACATAAATATAATTATTATATTTAATAGATTCCAGGCAATGTGTAGACAAGTTTTTTAAAATTAGGAAGAAGCAATATGAACTATTGTGTAATTTTACTAGTAATTTAATACTCAAATACATCAAAGGTGCATAAAGCTTTGAATTATTATCACCAAAAAAAGATCATGAGTTGATCAAGAGAATTAATGAAGAACTCAAATCTTCCAAAGCTTATCTAAAATTCTTGTTTATTTTATGCCTTTAGTAAATTGATGCAGATGTACTGTTCTAATTTAAGTTATAATAAATTACCTGTGGGAGTGTTATTTTTGAATTGGAATTAATTGCAGACATTTATCCATTATGTTGTTGTTTTTATCAGCTAATATTGGTTTAGATGCAGTTTTATTTTGTTCATGTATATAGCTAATCTCTTTTTTTTTCATTTATATCTGTCAAGACCTACAAGATGGCATTTTTAGCTCACCTGGCCCAAAGGGCAGGGCCAGGTGAGCTTTTGCCATCACTTGGCATCCATCATCCGTTAATCGTCTGTCGTTGTCTTAAACTTTCATTTAAAGATATTCTCCTCTGAAACCACTGGGCCAATTGGAACAAAACTTCGCATTAATGGTCCTTAGATGGTCCTCTTTTAGAATTATATCCGATGACCTTAACTGCCATCCAAGATTGCAGCCACAGCTGCCAGAGGCAACCTTAGTTTAACATAGGACCCTATGTGATGTTCATGTAAAGATCTTCTTGTCTGAAACCACTAAACCAGATGGGACCAAACTTTGCACCAATGATCCTTAGCTGTTGTTCTTTCAGATTTTTATCTGATGACCTGGACCGTCATCATCAGGCGACCTTAGTTAAATATAGGACCCTATGGGAAAATTCACTAACAGATCGTCTTGTCTGAAACCACTTAGTCAATTAGAGCCAACCTTGGCATCATTACCCAGACCATCCAAGATCACGGCCACCAATCGATCTATGTCACAGCCAAATGCTGTGAAAGAAAAACGTTTAGGGAAATTTCCAGTTGTGATTTGGAGGAAACAATTTGCATGAGATTTTGCATGTAGGTCGAACAATTATGGTCCCGTATGAGGTTTTTAAAGAGAATATGAAAGTTCTAAGAATGTCATCATACCCTTAAATGATTCCACTGTCACATATTAGCTACGTTTTCACATCTGTAATACTATGTTGGCGCTACAACTTTTGGCAGACTTCTTTGAATTGCCAACAAATACGAACATTTAGTGCAATGCTGTGACTGAAAGAGACCTGTTGTAACTTAGAGGAACTAAATGTGATTTGGAAGAATCAATATATAGCACATCGTAATGAGAAAATTCAGTAGTGCATTATAATATTTGTATTATACCCCAGTCGCAAGAGTATGTGGTATACTGGAATCACTTAGTTCGTCATTCAATCTGAAAATTCCGTCACAACAAACTTTGCTTTGAGGCAAGTTATTAACTTCATATATATTGGTATGCAACTTAATATTTATAAGTTTTAAGGTGTAAGCGATTTCCTTGTCTGTCCGAAATCAACTTCTGTTTGGTGGGACTTGGAAATTCTCCAAAACCAAGTACAAAAAAAATGTACGTATACAGTGAAAAATTTCGTCACACATTTCTTGGCACTTCTGAATGGATTGATTTCTTTTGTCTGCCGCTTCATATTGATGAGTTTTAAGGTGTAACCAACTTAAATTCATGCTTTTGGGGACTGAAATTCTCCTTATATATGTATGTTCATATAGTGAAAATTTTCGTGGCATATTTCTTCGGTTCTATGGAAGGGATTGCTTTCATATTTGGTCTGCTGCTTCATATTGATCAGTTGTAATGTGTACCGATTTCCGTGTGAGTCGAAGACCAACTTCCTGTTTGGCTTTATATTATTAGTACCAAGGATTTCAATAGTAAGTTATACGTCCTTGTTAGTGCATATAAAAAATTTTTGTTCGGCGCATATTTTTTGGCTTCTATCGAAGGGATTAATGAGTTTAATCGATTTAATCCTTGTGAGATAAACTCATTTTTTTCGTTTTTCATTGAATGGCCCCATTCTATCTACAAAGGAAATTTTGAATAATTTATTATGAGCCTTGGTTGACACTATAAGAGAGAAATCAAGAGAACCACGATAATCGAGGGATAGCTGATATATGTAGGTCAACTGTAACTAATTTTTACTGAAAATGCTGTGCTATTTAAGAAAATTACAGCTGTAAAATATCATTGATGTAACACGAATGGTCGTTTGAAATGGACCATCATAAAAATAACCCGAGTTGATCAAACATAAAATATAGGTAAGAGTAACCCAATTGTTGATTATGTATGTTGCTCCATAAAAGACAATTGCATGTGTGAAGTATCATTTAAGTACCACATATAGTTGCTAAAAATTTAAACTCTATGTATTTCAGAGCCGACCAAACGTTAAGGTCAAGGTGACTTAATTGTTGTTGAAACCTCTTAAAAGAACATTGCAGGTTTAATTATTATTGATGTACCATATATAGTTGCTAAGAATGGTCCTAAACACAAAAATTAACCAGATTCTGTCAAGCGTACAATACAGGTCAATGTGATTTAATTATTGTTGTCCTAAGCAGCGGTGAAATAGCATTGATGTAGCACAAAGCGTTGCTCAGAAATAAACCTAAAAGAAAAAAATTCACTGAATCGGGACGGACGTACGGACGGAAGAACAAGTGTAAAACGGTATGCCCCTTCCATTTCCATGATCGAGTCTTAAGGGGGGGGGGGTGTTACTTTTAGTAAAGGCAACTTTATACATGATTATATAAAACTCCACTGAATTTACTAATTATTGATTCCTCCAAATCACATCTAGTTCCTCCAAGTTACAAAATATCCGTATTTGTTGGCAATTCAAAGACTTTGGTTAATTAAAGGTGATTTGAATGTTTGATCATCAAATAAAAGTCTTTTGAATTTAAAAAATGATCCAGTAACAACCATTTCGCTCTGGAAAACACGATTTGAAATTCGGTCTGCTGCATGAAACACCTCAACCTTTGTCTGTCAAAAGTTGTAGCGCCAACATAATATTACAGAGGTAAAAACGCTGCTAATATGTGACAGGGGAATCATTAAAGGGTATGACGACATTCTTAGAATTTTCATATTCTTTTTAAAAACCTCATTTGGGACCATAAAAGTCAGACCTACCTGCAAAATTTACGCAAATTGTTTCCTCCAAATAACAACCGGAAATTTCTCCAAACGTTTTTCTTTCACAGCATTTGGTCGTGACTTAGATCCATTGGTGGCCATGAAGATAGCCAATATAGGCAAACTTAGTTTAACATAGGGCCGAAAAGAAAATCACTAAGATAGTAGGAACCAAACTTCGCGGCAATGGTCATTCCTCTCTCAGATTTAAATCTGATGACCTGCATCACCATCCAAGATTGCCACCATGGGCAAACTTATTTTAACATAAAATCCAATGTGAAATTCACTTAAAGGTCTTCTTGTCTGAAATTATTAAGCCAATTGAAACCAAATTTTGCAGCAATGGTCCTTAGACTGTCCTCTTTCAGAATTATATCCAATGATTTACTACCACTGACAAAAATGGTCCACAGGCAAACTCAGTTTAACAAAAGGCCACATAGGAAAATTCACTTAATGACCTTCTTTTCTGAAAAAACTCAGACAATTGGAACCAAAGTTGGCTGCAATGGTCTTTTTCAGAAATATATTTGATGGCCACCAGAGTTGAACATAGTTTAACATAGGACCCTGTGGGAATATTCGTCCCAAAAATCTTCGTCTGAAACAAGTGAGCCAATTGGAATCCAATTTGGCAGGAATGGTCCTTGAACAGCATGTATCCGATGGCCCCACTGCCATCCAAGATAGCTGCCAGAGAACATGGTTTAATATAAAAATTCACATATAGACCTTTTTGTCATAAACCACTAAGTCAGTTGGAACAAACATTTAAAGCAATAGTCCTTAGATAGTCCTTTATTAGAATTGTATCCAATGACCCAGATTGCAATCCGAGATGACTGCCACAAGCAAAGTAATGTTTAACATAGAACCCTATAGGAAATTCACTTAAAGATCTTCTTGTCTGAAACCACTAAGTTAATTGGAACCAATCTTGGAAGCAATGGTCCTTAGATGGTCTCTTTCAGAATTCTTTTTGATGACCCCGCCTGCCATTCAAGATTACCACCAGTGCCGAACATAGTTTAACATATGACCCTATGGGAAAATTCATTTAAAAACTCTTTTGTCTGAAACCATTAAGTTAATTGGAACAAAAGTTTACAGCATTGGTCCCTAGATGGTCCCGTATCAAAATTATTTCCATTTACCTGAATTGCCATCTAAGATGGTCACAACAGGCAAACTTAGTTTTTGTTTGTTTAGTTGGGGTTTTAGGCCGTTTTAAGCACATTTTGGCTATTTCGCAGCGGCCAGTTTTTATTGCTTGAGGACGCCGGAGTACCCGGAGAGAACCGCCGACCTTCATTAGGAAAATTGGCAATCCTTGTCAATTAAGATCAGAGTCGAACACATCCCGCCACAGGTGAGATTCGATCTCACAATCTGATTATTGACAGGCTAGTGATCATTAGTAGTAATAACGAACTACTCGCCCACCGTGGCCCCAAACTTAGTTCAACATAGGAGCCAAAGGGAAATTCACTTAAAGATCTTTTTGTCTGAAACCAGTGATCAAATTGTAACCAAACTTGGCAGCAATGGTGTTTTGATTGTCCTTAATCAGGATTATATCCGATGACGTTGATTGCCATCCAAGATAGCCGCCTCAGGCAAACTTAGTTTAATATGGGGCCCTAGGGGAAATTCACTTTACAATGTTCTTGTCTAAGCCAATTGTAACTGTACTTGGCAGCAATGGTCCTTTGAATGTCCTTATTTAGAATTATATCCGATGACCCTATTTGCCATACTAGATGGCCACCCCTGTCAAATTAGTTTAAAATAGGACCCAATGGGAGTTCTTGTCTGTAACCACTAAGCCATTGGAACCAAAATTTGCAGCAATGGTGCTTAGGTAGTCATATTTCAGAATTATATTCGAGACCCTGTTTGCCATCCAAGATGTCTGCCAGACCCGAACATAGTCGAACATAGGACCCCGTTTTTGAAAATTCACTTAAAGATCTTTTTGTCTGAAACCGGTGAGCCAATATGAACCCAATTTGGCAGCACTGGTCGTTAGATTTAGCAGAATAGTATATGATGGCCCGGATTGCCATAAAAGATGGCCACCACAGGAGAACTTAGTTTAACATAGGACCCTATGTGGAAAATTCACTGAAAGAACTTCTTAGTTGAAACAACTTACCCAATTGGAATCAAACTGGGCAGCAATGGTCCTTGGATGTTCCTCTATCAAAAAATGTATTCCATGACCTCGCCCACCATACAAGATGGCCACCACAGTCGAAAGTAGTTAAAGCATACGACCTTATAGGAACATTCACTGAAAAATCTTCCTTGTTTAATTGATACCAGTGAGCAATTTTCCATACAGCCAACCAAGATGGACAAAGTCGAACAATTTATTCTGCCTCTAGTTAAATAAATGATGAAGTTGATATAACTGATTAATTATTGCTATTTAGATTGATTGAAATTTTGTAAACATATGCTGTCATATGCTTTGTGCTTACATTGTTCATTTATATTTAAATACATTGAACTGTGTGACCAGATCATTTGAAACATGTATGAACCAGCCATAGGTTATAGTGTTGATACAATCATTCAAAAAAATCTTTGATGTACAAGATGTGCACATCTCATCAGTTGTGCTCAGGGCCTAAAACTGTTGAAAAACCAAAACAACAATAAAAAATGTTGAAAAGTTTATTCTAAAAGACCAAAAAGATCAAAAGGATAAATTTAAAACAATCCAAGGACCGAGCTATGCACGAGGTAGATACTCCTTAGTTTTCACAAAATTTAACATTTTTGTGACTGAATTTAAAGTATCAATTTCTAAGATATCAAAATGTATGCCTACATTGGACAGTTCTCATATGCATTCGTAATTATCTGCACTCTTGTAAAAGTTTTTGTTACTTTAAATTGTGAGGCCACAAGAGGATCAAATGCAGCAAATAAACGACACATGCAACCTGTGCATCAAAATTGATATCTTATAAATTTTTGAGCCTTTGTTAGTGACTCAAATTCCTGAGCGTATCGTCAGCCCTCTGTTGCTAGTATCAATATTGATATTTATTAATGATAAGATCTACAAAAAAGACTCGGAAGTTTTGCTGTTGGTTCCTTATCAAATTATTCATTCACACGTATGCATTGAACTGTGTGGCCATATCATCGAAACTTCCATTTCAGGTATATGCATAAATTGGAACTGTTTGGCCAAATTATTTACACACAAATTTACTGCAATTCATGTATCCCATATTTTATTTTATTATTACGGGGTCATATCTCATAAATCTGGGTAGTCCGCCATCGTTAAATAGTAGGCATGCTGGTCGTACAATATAAACTGATTAATACATGACCTAATCCATATCGGACCTGGTATCTTCCCGAGATTCCCATATCGGACCGAGGATTATGTCATGTACTAATCTATAAATAGTAGTTATGTCAGAATGTAAAATTTGAAATCTTTGACCATAAGTAATTTGAAATTATATTTCCAATTAATTGGAAATATAATATCAAATTACTTATGGATTCTGTTGAGGACTATGCCAGAAAATGGACTTCAAAGGTACAGGAGCCTGCTGACACACTTTGAGAGTGGGTGAAGGCTATTAGGTCAATGATACAGATCCAAATTAAAAGCCTCCAAGTGTCTATGAGAACTTAAGCTAAACCCATCTTTAAACCCATCTTTAAAGACCCTAAGGTTGTTGAAAACTTGATTCGCCTCTATGAAAAATATGTAGTTGTCCCAGCTGACAAAGCCCCAAATAACATCGTTTTTGTTTGCAAGAACTATTATTTTGAGTGTCTTAGAAACGAATAGATAACACTGCGGATAACCCCACTTATACACCGACCACACTCACTAAGCAGGAAGTCCTTGATAACCACAAGACTGTTCTTCATTCCTTTGGCATTTCTACAAAGGGTGAAGAAATGGACCTTCCTGCTCTTTATTGAATTCCTAAACTACATAAGAATCCGTTTAAACAAAGGTACATTGCTGGGTCAGCTAATTGCTCTACAAAACCTCTTTCAAAGATTTTAACATTCATATTGACATGTATTAAAGAGCGCCTTCAGAATTACTGTGAAACATCATATTCCACCAGTGCCGTCAATCAGATGTGGATTCTTAAAAAATCCAAAAATTTACTTCAATATCTAAATCAAAATCTTTGGCTACATGCAACAGCATAAAAACATTCGACTTCTCTACACTACCATACCACATTCTCAATTAAAAGATCGCTTAAAGCAACTAGTTCATCAATGTTTTTTCAAGAAAAATGGGACACGCAGGTATAAATTTCTTGTTCTAGGTAGAGAAAAGGCTTATTTCGTGAAGAACCACTCTGATTCTGTCAAAAAGTATTCTGAAGATGAAATTACAAACATGTTAGATTTTCTCATAGACAACATATTCGTTGAATTTGGCGGTCTAATTTTTAGCTCATCTGGCCACAGGCCATGTGAGCTTTTTCACTTGGCGTCTGTCGTCCGTAAACTTTCACATATTGATCATCTCCTCTAAAACCAATGAGGCAAATTTAACCAAACTTTACACGAATGATGTATGGAAGGTCCTTTACTAAGATTGCCGAAATTTTTCCGATCCGCCAAAAAACATGGCCAGAGCAGGACATAGTTTAACATTGGACCCTATGGGAAAACATGTTAAAGTTCATCTCCTCTAAAACTACTTGAGCAAATTTAACCAAACTTTACAGGAATGATGTATGGAAGGTCCTTTACTGAGATCGCTAAATTTTTTCCGATCCGCCGTAAAACATGGCTGCCAGTGCAGGACATAGTTTAACATTGGACCCTATGGGAAAACATGTTAAAGTTCATCTCCTCTGAAACTACTTGAGCAAATTTAACCAAACTTTATAGGAATGATGTATGGAAGGTCCTTTAGAGGGATTGCTCATTTCGTTTGAATGCGACAAACTTCCTCATGGCTGACAGCAGAAACATAGTTAAACATACATGCCTATGGAAAAAAAATATTTTGATCATCTCCTCTAAAACTATAATAGCAAATTGAATAAAACTGTACTGGAATGATGTATGGAGGGTCCTTTACAAAGTTGGCTCATTATGTTCAAATCTGAGAACAACATGGCCGCCAGAGGGGAAATACTTTTAACTTTGGACCCTATGAGAAAAATATATTTTGATCATCTGCTCTGAAACTTTTGAAGCAAATTCAACCAAAGAATTAATGGAAGTTTGTAGAAGCATTTTGTCAGGTGAGCGATACAGGCTCAGCCCACTGAACCTCTAGTTCAACAAACAATCGGCATTCCAATGGGAACCAACTGTGCTCCTCTCCTCGCCGATCTGTTTCTGTACTCATATGAAGCGGACTTCATTCAAGGGTTACTACGTGAAAACAAAAAGAAACTAGCTCAATCCTTTAATTTCACTTTTCGTTATATAGATGATGTGTTGTCGTTAAATAACGACAAATTCCAAAACTTTCTACATCTTATCTATCCCAGTGAGCTTGAAATTAAGGATACTACAGATACACCAAAGTCCGCTTCATATTTGGAA